>NKZA01000190.1:0-30007 GCA_002374405.1 Metschnikowia cubensis
TGATATTTCATCTGCTGGAGACAGGCAGCACTTGAGGCATTTGATTCTCAACCATGACTTTACTCAAGCAATGGAAATCATAGATAAGCAATTTACCTCCTTGTCCGGGAAAGAAAACTTTCACTTTGAGCTAGAGCTTTCAAACTTGATCAAACTTATTAAGATAATTCTTCAAAAGGGTTCTTTTGGTAATGAGGTCACAATACACGAAGAGGTTTTCGAGTGCTCCAGAAGACTCTTGAGCAAGACCCAATCTGATACTCGATTAAGTTCTCTTATTGGTGAATTGGCAGGAGTTTTGCTTTTGAAGAACCGTGACGAATTGGGTGATTTGCCGGAGGCGAAAGCTCTAATTGACCATTTTGAAGCCGATACGGAACTTTTAGCCGACCATATCAATAAGGCAATCTCAAAGCTGTAGAAATAGTCAGAGCTCAATACCATCATGCATGCAATTATTGTCTCATCCCACCAGCCTCACCATGCACCAAGCACGTATTGATGAGTCGTATGGTCTGATTCCTTACTTTAAATTACAATGTTTTTTGCTGGTACTGCTACGATGAAAGTACTACTAAAGTACTGCTAAAGTACTGCTAAAGTTCTACTAAAGTATTGTTACAATAAAAGTACTGTTACTATAAAAGTACTGTTAAAGTACTACTACAATAAAAGTACTGCTAAACTACTACTAAAGTACTGCTAAAGTTCTACTACAATAAAAGTACTACTAAAGTACTGTTCCAATGAAAGTACTACTAAAGTACTACTAAAGTACTGCTAAAGTACTGTTACAATAAAAGTACGACTAAAGTATTGCTACAATAAAAGTACTGTTAGAATAAAAGTACTGTTAAAGTACTGCTAAAGTAAAAGTACTACTAAAGTGCTACTACAATAGGAGTACTACTAAAGTACTACTAAAGTACTGCTAAAGTTCTACTAAAGTACTACTAAAGTACTGCTGAAGTACTACTAAAGTACTGCTCCAATGAAAGTATTACTAAAGTACTAATAAAGTTCTACTCAAGTACTGTTACAATAAAATTACTACTAAACTACTACTAAAGTACTGCTCCAATGAAAGTATTACTAATGTACTAATAAAGTTCTACTCAAGTACTCCTATAATAAAAGTACTACTAATCTACTGCTAAACTACTGCTAAAGCGCTGTTAATCTAATACTAAACTACTACTAAACTACTACTAAACTACTGCTAAAGTACTACTAAAGTACTACTCAAGTACTGCTAAAGTACTACTTAAGTACTACTAAAGTACTACTACAATAAAAGTACTCCTAAAGTACTACTAAACTACCACTTCATTAAAAGTACTGCTAAAGTACGACTACAATAAAAGTACTACTCAAGTACTGCTAAAGTACTACTACAATAAAAGTACTGCTAAAGTACTACTACAATAAAAGTACTGCTAAAGTACTGCTAAAGTGCTAATAAAGTACTACTAAAGTACTACTACAATAAAAGTACTACTACAATGAAAGTACTACTAAATACTACTAAATACTACTAAATACTACTAATCTACTAATCTACTACTAAATCACTGCTACAATAAAACACCAGTGGCTCGTTCACTACGGATTCCTATACTCCGCTGCTCAGAAACTAATTGAAACCTTCAATACTCGACTGCAGTATACAGAATAATACAGATTTCCCAGCACCAGGTCTCCGACAATTTTCTTGGTACACTTGTCTCGAATATATGCGAAAAGAACATGTTGGAGTCCTGGAAATTCGATGTGGGACAAAACAGACGTATGCCACGGACTTCTAGAGGATTTGGGAAAAGCACATTCTTTGAAGTCATACGAAGAGAGTGTGACTCTTGAGTTGACCATTGTGACTGGCCTGTGCTGGTGCCAACTATGGGGAATTGAGGCTTGGACACCATGTAGCACTACCATTTTTGGTACATACACCCTACTTGTACTCACAAAGATTCATTACAATAAAACAACTTTATGTACTGGCCACTACCCTGAACTTTGTGTTTTTGTTTTTATTGTTGTTGTTGTTATTGTTGTTGTTGTTGTTGTTGTTGGTGGTGCTGCATAGACCACTCCGTTCAACAAACCATCCTTAACGGTTAAATTTATAACTAATTTTTTTCGATGTCGCTTTCAGGCGGGAGGTAAAGGTAGCAATCCCCAATATAGCGGTAATAATAGAACTGCATCTTTCCTATGGTTTTCGGTCCGTTGAATTCAATCTTACACTTTGTATTCGACGCATCAGACCGCTCAAGGTTGTTCCCTGCAGAATTTCTATTTGAATTCTGGCCCGTGTTAGCCTCTTCAAGGTCCTCCCATTGCACAGCCTCTACTTGCCCCTTTCTTTCAGGCTTAGTACGATATTCTTGCGACTGATGGTGGTTAGTGTTTTTAGGACTCGTCACTGGTTGTGGGTAAGACAAATACATGCCATTGTATGTACCAATATACCGCAGAGGGTGAGGTACGCTCGGTCCGTAGTTTACGAGATGCATATCCGCCAAAAAACAGAATGGGTCATCCCTCCGCTCTCCCACCACGATATAGAAGGTACTATGGAACAAGGAACACGCGTAGAAAGGTGTCGGTTGGAGCTTCATATTTCTGTCGAGGTACACTCCTTCGAGGTCGGGTGCAAGTGCAAGATTTCCATTTAGATTCCCCAAGAATTTATAGGCATCATCATCTTCAAACGCCACAGTGTTGCCGTCCAAGAACAACCGAGTGGCATCGTCAATCCCGCTTCCAAAACACATAATGCCATCGTCCATTTTGGTTTCCACAGCATAGGTGCTGGCAATGGGCAAAAAAGCACCATCGACTTTGATAAATAATGCTAAGGAATCTTCAGCCCAGGCAGTCGCAGCGTGAACAAATAAGAGAAGCAAGCAGGATGGGTTCATCAGAGCTAAAAAAAAAAACCAATAAAGGGTGCAATACTTTATTTGTTTTCTGGATTTTGCCTGTCTTATTTATACGCTGATAACTGGTCAGCGTGCCACGTATGGCCACGGCAAATGCCCAATCCTCAGCACGAAGAAAGCGCATTGAGAATATAGGACCCTGAACAATAGGGTGCAAGATATGAAGAGAAACAATGGAGCAATTCATTTGCATGGAAACATTCCGTGATCGTTCCTGAAACGCTTCTAATAACTATTTCATGAATGTAACAATGGGACTCTCAGAATGCACACAACAGAACATATGCCGTTCCTGCATACACACACCATCAAATCAGTTCAATACGAATCCAAAAACAATGATGGCCGGTCCCCTATATTACCAGTGGGAGTAATGTAGAGTATTTGAATATGGCTTTGGTGGGACACGTGCTAGAATAGCAGTGAAGAGTATTTGAATATGGCTTTGGTGGGTCACGTGCTAGAATAGCAGTGAAGAGTATTTGAATATAGCTTTAGTTGGCCACGTGGTCCAGACTTGCATTCCCCTTCCAGCACCATAGGCTCGCTGCTGGTGTCGACTATGGTATACAGATGACTGTATATAGATGCTTGGATGACGGGATGACGGGATGACGGGATGACGGGGTGACGGAATGACTGGATGACTGGATGACGGGATGACGGGATGACGTAATGACGGGATAACGGGATGACATAATGACGGGATGACGGGATGATTGGATGATTTGATAAATGTAACACCTATGACTGCAGGTAGTCTTGTATTGTTAAATTCTTGTTAGATTAGTTACTTGGCTGTAATTTTCACTGTCCACGGACTTAACATCATAACACCAGAATATACTAATCACAGGAAGTGGCAGACGACGCAGATAAATGTTGGAAGCAGAGAGTAGCGTGACCAGTGTGTTTTTGTTAGAGCTGGATGCCTAAAGCAACGCCCTTGGTTTGTTTTGCCACTCTCCCCACGGACGTTTGTGAGTTGAGAGAGTGACGTCAAATGCTAACACTTTGGAGTTTGGCTGGAACTAATGTGGTTAAAACCGAACAGCCCAGCATGGACTGCTACAGTGGGCCACACTCCCTGATTCCCAACACTTGATTTCCAGAACTCCCTGATTCCCAATACTCTTTGATTCCCAAAACTTGATTCCCAAAACTTGATTCCCAAAACTTGATTCCCAAAACTCCCTGATTTCTAGTACCGGTTTCAAATTCACCAGTACCTAAACGGTGAGCAGTCAATCGCATTAATCGAACGAAAACATCTCCAAGACTATCTTGATGACGTCAGTTTTCCTTAGACAATAATCCAAGGAACACTAGCCGATCAAACGGGAGGCCACGTCATTGAACACCACAGCCGCTGGATGCCGAAATACTTACCTGTTGATTTTGAGTGCTGTGAACGAGTGTACGTTGAAATGAAGTTGACACAACATCTTTGAAGAAGAAATGCAAAAGGTGTGGATGAAATCTGAGTTGAAAAGCTTTGTTCCCCAAAATGACCCAGTACTGCTTATACAGTATTTTTTAAAACTATTCAAACCAATGCGACAGAATGTTTCAAACTGGCCCCATAAAATGTTTCGACCCAAGAAGATAGAATGATTCAAACCAGTGCGACAAAACGATTCAAACCAATAATTCAAAAGTTTCCAACCCTCTCCAGTTTTGTTCTGTTCGTTTTAGTCTTGACTGGTACTACAAGACCAAAATGTAGATATGACGCAATCCTCTAGCTATAAGATTTCAGAATAATGAATTTTATATAAGTTGGTGTAAAACATTAGGCCATGGTTTGAAAGACTGTGAGGGGTACGAATCTTTTTGAATCATTAGTTTGTTTAATTTTGCTGCGTTAGTTTGAATAGTTTTGCTTAGTTTGAATAGTTTTGCTTAGTTTGAATAGTTTTGCTTAGTTTGAATAGTTTTGCTGCGCTCGTTTCAATAATTTAGAAAAACACTGTACCCGATTGAAGGAGCTAAGGCTCAGATTCACACCCACTTATTAATATACAGGGATATGTAAGTTGTGCCTTACACAAAGTCTTCACGCGGGGTGCGGTCACGCTTGATAGTGTTTTTCATAACTAGGCCAGTGCGACATAATGCTGCGTGCACCTTCGCACAGTGCTTCAAACCAAAAGGCGTAGGTTCATTAGAATTCGATGAATCTAAACTGGCGGATTGCCCATGTCATTGCGAGACATCCGAGACACTGTGATACATTCGAGACATCCGAGACATCCGAGACATTTGCAGCCTGGCAGTACCAGTGAAGGGTCAAAAGGGACGGAACATTGATGGGACGGAACATTGATTGGGTGCAACCCTCGGAATTTGCCACCAACACACCCGTACACCAGACAACCTCAGCAGAAAAAGGCCCAACGCAAACACCCTCAATTTGATGAAATTTTTCAAAAATAGATGTGTTGGAATCCTGAAATTCCGGACATCGTCTTGGTGGTTTTTTAGCTGAAACAGTTTGCTGGTGGGTATTTGGAGGTCCTGTAGCTGGGCATTTCCGGGCGCAGTCCTCAATTCCGGTCAATCTTACCATAACAGTGCTCATAATCAGATGTGGATATCAATTACAGTGTTTTCAAACTCTTCAAACCGCACGATCTAAATAAAACAACCAATGGTTCAAAACGTTTCGTACCCCTTCCACTTCAGCTCCATTCATTCTAGCCCTTCACTGGTACTGCAAGACTGTCAAAAGTGTTCAAATGTCTATGTCTCGGAATGTCTCGCAATGTCTCGCAATGTCTCGCAATGTCTCCAAATGTCTCAAAATGTCTCCAAATGTCTATGTCTCGCAATGTCTCTAAATGTCTCCAAATGTGCATGGGCCAATCCCCAGATCTAACACTCTAGAATATTGAATGAAAATTCTAACATTACATGACTGAAAAGGGTAAGAACCATTTGTCTTCTTGGTTTAACTAGTTTTGAAAACTGTATATAAATGTTTCGATCACACTAGCACTTGGACTAGGGCCACTGTGCAGTCCATCTCTTTTAAGTAGTGGATATTTCAGCTATTCGGTTTTGAGCACCCCGTTTACCATCTTGGGCGTCTGCGGGTCATCACATTAATCCACCTGAAAAGCTTGCCAATCCTTGGTGTAGTGCTTTGGTACGAGTAGAAAGGCACAAGACCGGAACTCAACAGTGGGCACGTGACCATAAAAATCACCACGCCTTTCAAAGCCGCCACCAAGCCGTTTCTGCTCAAACACCACCCACATGATGTCCGGAATTCCAGGATTCCAAAACACCCAATTTCAAAACAATTCCAGCAAATGGAGGGTGTTTGCATTGGGCCTTTTTCTGCTGAGGTAGCCTGGTGTACGGGTGTTTGGACGCAACTTGCACCTATGGATTTTATCGCTCTTGGCTTCATGGTGCGATCGGATGTCCTTTTGTCTCTGTCTGGTTGTGCTACCATTCCCAGGAGACCCATCTTGTGCTCACTTGTGATCACTCTAGGTAGGGCAGAATCCCCTCTATATATAGTTGGGATTTCTTGGACTCCCTCCCCGAGTTGGTAATGCCTTGTCTAGTCAAATCTGACTACTCCTGACCAAAGCAGCCTGGAAGTATATAGAACGAGCAGGTTCGCCTAATATGATGAATCCCCAGGGATCCCTAAGGCAATTACAGTATTCGAAAATACAACGGAGATAACTTTGTTTATAAATCCCAGTGTCCTGCTCGAGTTCTAACATTTCAAGTATTTTGTTATGGAAAAGGAGCTCATGGCCATTATTGAGAGCTTGAAACATTTCCGACCACTTTTAGTTGGACGCCACTTTGAGTTTCGAACAGACCACTTTGAGTTTCGAACAGACCACATTAGTCTTACGTATCTCTTTACACGAAGGAAGGTGACGCAAGGCCGCTTGGCTCGTTGGCTTGGATATCTTGAACAATACGATTTCACGTTGAAGCATTTATCCGGAACACGCAACGAAGCAGCCGATGCACTTTGAACAATGGGTATTAATCTATTGGAAACCATCACTATTGACGACCAATACACCCCTCCAACCGAGGCGGACTACTTGGCTGATCAGGAATTCAAAGAGATTTACCTATACCACAAGGATGGAACGATGCCTACCTCGTCAATATCTCCGGCAAAGCTAGCAAAATATGAGATTGACTATGATGGTGCACTTCGTTTCAAGCCTACCGTTGGAATCGATCATACAGAACCCGGGCTCTGTACACGCAATACTGCCGAAAAAACCAGATTGATTGCCGCTTTTCATGAACCGCCGTTTTCACGACATTTTGGTGCATACGAGACGTATATCCTGATGGCAGCTGCTGTTTATTGGCGTGGTTTATTCAAACAAGTGAGAAAATATGTTGCTACATGTCACGTATGTCAGGTCACCAAACACCTCACTTCAACCACACAGCAGTTACTTCAATCGTTACCGGTGGCTGACAACCCATGGGACTCGGTCAGCATCGACTTTACAACTGGATTTCCTCCAGGAAGAGATGGCATAGACATGGTTTTGGTTGTGGTCGATAGGTTTTCGAAGTTAGCGCATTTCATTCCTACTACGAAGACCTTAACGGGGGAGGGACTCACCAGATTGTTCTTAGACAATGTTGTCAAACATCACGGCTTCCCAAAACTGATCATTAGCGACCGTGACATCCGGTTCACAGAAGGATTCTGGAGAGTCATGAAACAAGTTTCAGTACGGCTGGTCACCCACAAACTGACGGCCAAACTGAAAGAACGAACCAGGTACTCAACCGTCTTATCCGATCCTACACACTTGAAGAAGGAACTGGATGAGTGGAACTTTTACCGATACTTGAGTTCGCTTACAATTGCTCTTATCATAAGGCAATTCACACAACGCCTTTTGAGGTAGCTATAGGCAGGCTTCCACGCATGCCAGAATGCAATCGCCCAAGGGATAGGGATCGTGCACTCGCTGTCGAAGCCTTTACGACGCGACAACACGCAATCATTGCAAGGACAAAGGATTTGATTCGTGAAGCTCAGGACGACGCGGAAAAATACGCCAACCGCTCGAGAAAGAAAATCACGTACGAAGTAGGAGATTGGATCCTATTGAAACGAACAGCCTACGGCCCCCCTGAAGTTCGCTCAACCACTTATGTGAAAGCGAAACCGATTTACTATGGGCCTTATCAAATCGTACTGGAGATCAACGTTCGAAGTTGATATCCCAGAAACTGCGAAGACTCACAGAGTTTTCAATGTGGAAAATTTCCGACCATACAAGGTGCGACCGGAAATTTACCCCAGCACACCCCCAAGATTGTCAAACGACATTATCGAACGAGCTCGCAACGGAGAAATCACTCTCATAGTAGGATACGACGCTACGAACCATCAATACGATGCGGAATGGCGCAACTGTCCTCGCAACCCATCTACCCAAATATCTGAAGAAGTGTTTGATGCTGTTGTCCCTCCGGCTCAAAGGGAATTCCTTCTAGAACAATTCCGAACCGAAGCAAGGGAAGAAGCAAACAGGGAAAGGGGTACGCAAGAGGATGATATCCTGGATAGCGAAAGTGACACCGTCAGCGACAGTGACAGCTCAGACTCTGATCACTTGGATGACGACGACGATGGAGATGATAACGGAGAAGATGCTATCATCGGATATGTCGATCACCAGGAGAGTGATAACCAGAATATGAGTGAGACACCGTCACCTCCGAGCGCAACCTCGGAAACAGCGCCACCGACGCAGTCGACCCCGGCATTCCAGTCCATCACAAGACCGGAACAGAACACTGCGCCCGCTGATGTCTGTCATTTGTCTGTCTGATTGTGCTACCATTTCCAGGAGACCCATCTTGTGCTCACTTGTGATCACTCTAGGTAGGGCAGAATCCCCTCTATATATACTTGGGATTCCTTGGACTCCCTCCTCGAGTTGGTAATGCCTTGTCTAGTCAAATCTGACTACTCCTGACCAACACCCGGTGCAATACTAGTCTCACTCATCTCCTCAGACCTTGAGGCTTCTGGGAACCTGGAGGCTTGTCCATTTCCATTGTACTGTGGGTAACACATTACCATACACGGGTCACCACACCTGACATGTTCAACAGTGTTGAACGTGAGGCATCAGCAGTGAGTGTGCTGCATGCTCAAGCGATTGTTTACAGATGAACGAAAGGCGAGTTCTAGTCTATACCTTTGGGTGTTAACGTGCAGGAGACAATGGCAGTAGTAGACGGAACTGGGACAGCTGGAGTCTATAAGGGACGAGGAACCTCATGGTAGGAGGACAGAGGTAGAGTTGGGATCTCCGAGTATAAGTTTGGATGCAGATCCTGATATACATGCTTAAGATGATTACTAAAGTTTCAGTGAATAGTTGGACCTTAACTTGATAGTTCCAGAATCCGGGAGTGTATATTACAGTGCTTTTCAAAAGTATTCAAACCAGCCAGTAAATATAGTCAAGTAGTTCTTCTCTCCCCCCCACGTTTCATATGTTCCCACGTGACCCCAGGGATTCTGAAACACGTTTGATTCTGCATTCTGCATTGCGCTTTTGTGTGCATTGATGTTTCAGATCACAAACACACAAGCGCACGGCTATAAATACGGCCTCCCCCCCTTCCGATTTTTACAGCCCCAACCGAGATACGAAAAAGTATCACCAAAGTTCAGAGATATCAGTCCCAAAGACTAAGGGTAGTTTACTGAAAATTAGTTAATGGTTTTAAAGAGAATTTGGAATTGGTATAAATATTAGGAAATGGTATCAATAGGATGACTACAGTGGAAACTACACCAACAGAGAATCAACATACCTGGAGACATTTAACTAACAACACTGTTCAACTTCATGGGTCAGCCTATACATTTATATGTTTTAGTGGAAAAAGGTTATGTGATGTTTAAATCACATGCCTAGGCAACTGGAGATTACCTTACTAGGTGTTTCTTAGTGAGGAAGTGGCTACTCACGTCAAGCAAGGCCAAAGACAACAACAAGGGAAAAATTAGTCAGAATTCAGGCCAAAATTCAGGCCAAGAGTTTGACCAAGACTTTGACCAAGACTTTGACCAAGACTTTGACCAAGACTTTGACCAAGAGTTTGACCAGAAACTTCACCTTCCATTGGTCTCCATTCTAGGGCAAGAGGTAGAGGCCCTCCCCAAAACCCCAGATAACCAGCAAATGATGCCCCAATCATGATATCCCGCATTTCAATCCTCCAATTCACACACGACTGGAACTGACCTTTCACCTTTCCGTCGCTACTCAAATCCATAGGATGGGGGCCATCGAACCCTACAAAGCGTGGAGGCCATGTGTTGGTGACTAATTGCTTGCCTTGTATACCAAACTGTACAGACGGCTTTGTAAAGTTTCCAGGGGAAATTCTCCTGATATCACAGAACGAGTGTCCAAGGTAACGGCCAGATAGAGACGTGAACATATGAGGCAATTTCCAGTTTTAACGTCAAAATATTGAATTCTAATGAAGCTTGTGAAACATTGCCTTGGGTTTGAAGACTAGGCGAAGGGGTCTAAGATATTTTGCTGTATTGGTATTGTTGCACTGGTGTTAATTTGAACTGTACCGTGCACTGTTCAGAAATTGTATGTTTCATACTCCTTCACAGAGTCTTTCAAACAAATGTGCCAACTTTCATTAGAATTCACTAGTTGAAATGCTGAACCTGGAGGATGTCTTATATGCAGTACTTTTGGGATCTTTTGGGAGTCTTGCAATATTCATCAAGGGTTAAGACGGATGGAACTAAAGTGGCACGGGTAAGAAACTCTTGAAGTTGTTGGTTTTTATAATTTGCTAGTGTGAATCTTTTCATCGTGCGGTTTTGAATACTTTCAAAAACACTGTGTGCACGTGAGCTCGTGGCTGCAAAAGTTGAATATCGGAAGTCAACATATTTGCAGAGCCGCTATATTTAAGGATCCGGCAAATCTTCAACTCTCTATTTCAAATAATTTGGCCTCTCCTGCCGCACCCCCCAGCCGGTGTAGTGATGGTCAGATGGACATGTTGCACCCATTGGAGTACCAGCTTCACTAGCCTCTTACAAATGATTCCCAGACTCGTGGCTCCAAGGGCATAACCAACCTCTACCTTCTTTTTTCTTATTGTGGAAATTAAAACTAGTGGGAAATGACTCTGATATTTCCTTTAAAGGCTCAGTACTATCTGCATTTGCGGGTGTAGTGAGCGCTCCAATATCTTCAGGCTTGTTTTTATTAGAATGTTTTGGGGGTGGATTTGGTGGATGTTGACCTCCTTATTAGACACAGGCTTAACATCTTCAACCTAAGTATATGGATTAGGGCATTGTTCGTTCCTGATATGTAGTTCCAGGAGCCAGTACTTCTGTAGTTTTAGTAGAGCAATGTTATAATAGCTTCATGTAACAAGACTACTAGATTTTTAATGGTAAGTGTTCAGTATGGTAGGGACGTTTTCGTAAGGCCTTGGCGTGGAGTGTTGAGAGTTATAATATACACTCCCGTATTCTGGAACAGTTATCAGGTAAGTTCCAACTACTCGCTATTGAAACTTTAGTCATCATCTTAATCATGTATATTAGGATGGGTACCTAAACTTACTCCCAGATCCTTATTCTCTATTTCTGTCCTCCTACCATGAGGCTCCTCGTCCCTTCCTATTTGTCCCAGTTCTCCGTCTACTACTCCCATTGTCTCTGCAAGCCAATGGACAAGAGCTAGACGAGAACTAGACGAGAACTAAACGAGAGCTAGACGAGAGCAAGACAAGAGCTAGCCAAGAACAAGACAAGAGCTAGCCAAGAACAAGACAAGAGCTAGCCAAGAACAAGACAAGAGCTAGCCAAGAACAAAACAAGAGTTAGCCAAGAGCTAGCCAAGAACTACACAAGAACTTTGCCTTTTTTCATCTGTAAACAATCACTTGAGAATGCGGTACACTCAGGTGTACAGTGTTTTTGAAAACCATTCAAACCAGCGCAGTAAAATGTTTCGTACTCCTCCGCACAGTCTTTCAAACCAAATGTTCACACCAACTTTCATTAGGATTCAAGATTCTGAAATCTTAATTCTAGAGGATTGCCATAGATGACTACATTTGGGAGTCTTACAGTACCAGCGAAGGGCTATGACTGACGGAACTGAAGTGTGAAGGGTAGGAAACTCTCTAAATTATTGGTTTGTATAATTTGCCAGTGTGGTTTGAATTTTTTTATCGTGTGGTTTGAATCTTTTTATTGTGCGGGTTTGAACAGTTTCGAAAAACACTGTATTGATGCGTCAAGTTCAACATGGAGTAGTGGAAGTGAGTGACCGACTGACTGGCTATTGCGTACATACAAAAGTACCTGCTAGAGAGATTAGGTACTGCCAGGTAGAGCAAACCCTATAGTATCATGTTGGTTAATTTTGAAGCCAGCCTCTCCTTCGTGTTTTATTATTCACACAAAACATGCAAAAGTGCACATAGGAACAGAAACGTTTTACCATTGTACCAGTGTAGTGGCCTAGCTTTTTTGGTGTAGTCCTCTTAGAGTGGTGCAAAGCGAGCGGGCATGTTTTGGAAATAGCGGTATTTGCTGGTTAGAGATTTTGGGGCTTTGGGATACCTCGGGTACAGTGTTTTTCAAAACTATTCAAACCACACTAGAAAAGATTCAAACTACACTAGCAAAATTAAACAAACCAATAATTAAAAGAGTTTCGTACCCGTCCCATTTCAGTTCCGTTCGTCTTAACCCTTGATTAATATTGAAAGACTCCCAAACGTCTTCCAAATGTAGTATGTTTAAGGCATCCTCCAGATTTACATTTCAGAATGTTGAATTCTAATGAAAGTTGGTGTGAACATTTGGTTTGAAAGACTGTACGTAGGAGTACGAAACATTTTGCTGTTGGTTTGAATAGTTTCGAAAGACTAAAAATTGTTTGCGAGAATCGTATGCGCAGAAAAAAGATTACAGAGAAAATTGCGAATTTCACTGCGAGTGACTGCAAAACTGCGAAACTGAGAAAAATCATAAACTTCAATCATCAGTTAAATCCATGGAATAGGACTACTATTATAAACCTTGAATGTGGCGACGTCGTTTCTACTTGTATGCAAAAGGCAAATGGTACATGTATGAATGATACTAAAATTATTTAGCTTCCAACGATATTATAGTGGGCCTATAAATGGCTGCTCCACTGTTTCAAGTTCATGAGTGTTCTTCACAATAATACTAAGGTTTTAACAATATCAAAAGAGACAGTTTGGATATTGCCAGTAAGACAGTTTGGCTATTGACAGTGAGACAGTGTGACTTGACAGTGAGACAGTTTGATTATTGACAGTGAGACAGTGTGACTTGACAGTGAGACAGTGTGACTTGACAGTGAGACAGTGTGACTATTGACTATTGACTATCCACAGCTTGACTATCGACAGCTTGCTATCCACAGGTTGACTAAAAAAATAAGGTCTATAAGTTCTTATACTGGTGCTTGGGTGATCTAAGGAGAGCAGAGTTCACCACTGTTTATTCTTTTTGTCATCAACTGGAGTTTAGCTACCGCACTGGCTTCATGCAAAACATTAGTTAATACCATTTGAAGAAGTACAGTGTTTTTAAAAACTATTCAAACCCGTGCGATAAAATGATTCAAACCACACTAGCAAAATAACAAGCCAATAACTCAAAAGGTTTCGTACGCCTTGCAGTTCAGTTCCTTTCGGTTTGAACCTTGACTAAAATTGCAAGGCTCCTAAATTTATTACCTATTAGACAATCATCCTGATTTAACATTTCATCACACTGAATTTTGATTAAAGTTTGTGTGAACATTTGGTTAAAGTTTGTGTGAACATTTGGTTAAAGTTTGTGTGAACATTTGATTAAAGTTTGTGTGAACATTTGGTTAAAGTTTGTGTGAACATTTGGCTAAAGTTTGTCTGAACATTTGGTTAGAAAGACTGTGCGAAGGAGTACGAAACATTTTGCTGTGCTGGTTTGAATAGTTTTCAAAAACACTGTATCTCTCGTGATAAAGCTGCTTGGTGCACTAAATCACTGCACATCAGAATACTTTGTCTTAAGCACAGAGTAATGTGACAATAGTGACGAGTTCATGAAATACTACTATTCTTGATCACCAGATGTCAGCGAATACCTAGCGTGTACGGAAGCTAGGTGCTTCGCAGGTATGTTGTACGTAGGTCATTGTTGAGGACAATGGGACTGTGCAGACTCTGAACAATGGGCGAGTCCCAGCCGAACTGAAAAGTATACAGTGTTTTTGAAAACTATTCAAACCAGCGCGATAAACAATTCAAACCTCACTAGCAAACTAAACAAACCAATCCTTCAAAAAGTATAGTACCTTTTCAGTTCGGTTCGTTTGGTTTTGAGCCGGTTTTGAGCCCTGACTAATATTGCAAGACTCCTAGATGTATTACCTATTAGACAATCATCCAGATTTAACATTTCAGAATCTTGAATTCTAATGGAAGTTGGTGTGAACATTTGGTTTGAAAGATTGGTCGAAAGGGTACGAAACATTTTGCTGTGTTGGTTTGAATAGTTTCGAAAAACACTGTAAGAAGCGCTGTGGGCCCTTCACATAGGACTTTGGTCTTGTAAGGTACAACTTACATATCCCTGTATATTAATATATACTAAAATAAAAGTTGAGACCCAATGACTCTGGGGAGGAGTTTGGAGGCGGTACAGTGTTTTCAAAAGTATCAAACCAGACCAAAACGATTCAAACCAGACCAAAACGATTTAAACCATACTAGCCAAATTGAACAAACCAATAATTCAAAACGTTTTCTGTCCGTTTTGCCCATCACTGGTACTGCAAGACCATAAATATACTACATATGCTCAAGGTTTATCAGAATAATGATTCTAATGAAGGATGGTGTGAAACTTACGCTTTTTTTTTCAAAGACAGGGCGTGGTAATAATCTTTTGAATCATTGGTTTGTTTAATTGTGCGGCTGGTTTGAATGGTTTTGTAAAACTCTGTAAGGAGTGGAAGACCCTACCTAATCAGGATTCTGAAGTCTACTCCGATCGTACCAATGGCCCTTTCAAACACCTATTCCCTGCATGAAGTGTAAGACCTCTTTCGAATATTCCAGAGCAATTTTTAGCACTGTTCTAGAGGAGAGGTACAGAGTTTTTTAAACTATTCAAACCAGCGCGATAAAATGATTCAAGCGACACTGGCAAAATCAAACAAACCAATATTTTAAAACGGTTCGTTCCGGTGCTCTTCAGTTCCGTTCGGTTTGACCCTTGAATAATATTGCAAGACTCCCAATGACTCCCAAGACTCCCAAATACTACATATAAGGCATTTCAGAATAGTGTTTCTAATGAAAAGGGTACGAAACTCCTTTAATTATTGGTTTCTTTTATTTGCTAGTGTGGTTTGAATCACTTTCTCGGCCGGGCTTGAATGTGCAGGTTTCTTAAAGTTAATAAAATTCGGCTCGTTTCTCGAGTAACCATCAACGACCAAAGGCACAATGTATTAAAACACATATCACTACGTTTCCCATACAATAGGAAGATTTTCATTCTTGTGTGTAATGCTTCATGGGTTACTGAATTGGCAGTAGGTTTGAAGATTCATCTTGCGAGTCCTGGTTTATATCATTTTTTTAACATACTTAGTTGGTTCTTGAGATGGATCTCCCCACCCTGGCTTGGAGCCATGGATTTGGACAGGATTCTGGAAACAGTCTAGTCTGCAGTACAATGTAGCGTTTCGGGCACTTGTAACTTCCTTCCTTTTACAATTCTGACACTATCCCAAGGCCATAGGAGGTTTTGGGGATGCGAGCGATGCCTCTCCCTTACATATGTCTAGCCACTGGAGCACACGGGACGGGCCAACCATTATACGATTACGTCACCAACACATTCCAATGAAGCATTGAGAAGCATTTTTTAACCAGCAGTGTTCACGTGGGGGTGGACACTTGCACGAGATTTTTTCTCAATGCTCAAACACCCAGCTGGAAAAATGGAATGAGAACCGAAAACCACACTGTTTAATTGTGATATATAAAACAATTGGTAACAATCAGTCAGAGGGCACTAAAGAATATGTGAGTACATACAGTAAGACTAAACAGACAGTCAGGGGGTACTAAAGATATGTGAGTACATAAAGTAAGACTAAACAGACAGTCAGAGGGTACTAAAGAATATGTGAGTACATAAAGTAAGACTAAACAGACAGTCAGAGGGTACTAAAGAATATGTGAGTAAATAGACCAGCAAACCAGTAGAACAAGTAAATACCTAATTCATTAGAACAATAGTATAAATTTGAAATTTAACAGTGTCTTTACAAGCATCATTACTTGCTACAATTCAATCATCATCATATCTAACATACTCAAGAAGATTATCAACTTCTGGTTTAAATCTATGAGGTATTCTGCTAAGTGTACGACTTAGTAATCATGAAATATTTTATTTACCTTGTTTTTTTAGCAGTTAGTTTAATTTGTAATAAACCAGTTAACCAGTAATCAACCAAAAATAAACCAAAAATAAATCAGTAATAAACCAAAAATAAACCAGTAATAAACCAGTAATAAACCAAAAATAAACCAGTAATAAACCAGTAATAAATCAGTAATAAACCAGTAATAAACCAGTAATAAACCAGTAATAAACCAGTAATAAACCTCTAAATAGCTTCATATTTCTATGGCTTCAGTTTCATTGTTTCTGAGATTCACACTTCAATTTTTAAATAAACCACTTAACAAATTGTAATTATTCAATATCCGCGTCTTTGTTTTGAATACGTACAGTGGAGTTGGTACCAAATTTCGGGAGCACGACGGTTTCTGATGCGTTGGAGCAGGAGAAGGAAAGACTGAAAAATGAAGACAGAAAAGACTGCTCCATAAAAGTGAATCGAAAAAACGCTTCATAAAAGATGCACCGGTTTCGCTGTGAACAATATATCACTTCCATACATTTGCAAAGCGTCATATTCATTATATTCATATTCTTTTCTAGTTAGCCCGGGTCTTGACCGTAGCCGGTTGGAAAAACCGTCTTGACCATATGTGGTTGGAGAAACCGTCTTGACCATAGGCGGTTGGAGGAACCGTCTTTACCATAGGTGTTTGGAGAAACCATCTTTACCGTACCGGTTGGAGGAACCATCTTTACCGTACCGGTTGGAGAAACCGTCAGACCATAGGTGTTTGGAGGAACCGTCTTTATGGTCTGACGGTTTCTCCAATCTTAACCCAGCCCTAGATCTTGGGCTGAGTCAAGTCACGACTGATTCCCTTGGCAATGTGTCTTGCAAAAGCCATGGTGGTAATCATGGGGTTGGCACCCAGCGCAGTGGGCATTACACTGGCATCGGCAACATACACATTGTCACACTCAAAGAGCCGGCCACGCAAATCACACGCTCCATCGCCCGATCCCTTCCCGCTCATACGGCACGAGCTCATCTGGTGCGCAGACCCGTACCCTGGTCCATAGCTGGTCAACGGAACGTCCGCACAATGACGCCTGTACTTCTGGTAGTCGGCGTCGGAGATGTGTCTGTCGTGTTTCGGCTTCAGACTGAAAAACCGGCCGGCCCTCCAGTGCGGATGGATGAGCTCCACAGCTCCCTCGATGTACGCCACGTCCATGGCGATCAAGATGGCCTTGTTCATACACTCGCGGTCGAACTTGTTGATGACATAGTCCACCTTCAACGAGCCCTTGGTCTTGTCGTAGGTGACGGAGCCTGACGACGTATCTCTGGTCAAGAGAATGAAGGCCGAAGTGCGCTGGTACTTCATCATGTCCTGGCGGATCTGGTCGCTGGACTCCCAGGGAAGAAAAGCCGCCTCGATGGCCGGAGAGTGCACCAACGTCTCCACCTTGCATCCATGAGCACGGCCATCCAAATCCTCGACCTCCGAACAAACAGCAGTCATGATGGAGTGGTTGAAAGGGTCCGTTTTGGGCTCGTCCCACACCGCAAAAAACGTGGTGATGGGGTGGAGCTTGAGGTTCTGCCCAATGTGTTTGTTTTTAAACCCACTCTTTTGCAAGAGTATGGGCGTGTTGAGAGACCCTCCACTCAACACGTACTTTTTGGGGCCCTTGAGGGTGAAATGCTTGCCTGTACGGGTATCCACACACTGTAAGCCTATAGCCACATTCAGCTTGTTGCGGAGAATTCGCTCCACCAACACCTGGTCCATGAACTGGGCTCCATACTGCGCTGCATCCTTGAGCCATAAGTCCATGGAGCCCTGTTTGATGCCCCACTTGCACCCCAAGTGACAAAACCCACACAGATGGTTTTCGTGGCCTCCGTTATTCTGTGGAATCTCCTTATTTTTGTAGCCCAACTTGGCTGCTCCATCAAGAAGCACCTGGTTCAGCTTGGAGTGCACGAGATGGTCGGTGGATGCACCCATCTGCTGCATGACATAGTCAAGGCACGAGTCAAAGTCTTCCGTGGCTGCAAAATCAACGCCATGGTCCGCATACCATTCCTGGCGCACCTTGAAAGGAGGCTTCAAGCACGCAGACCAGTTGATGGTGGAGCCTCCTCCAAACGTCAGGCCCGCCAATAAGATGGTCTGCGAGTTTTCCGTGGAGATCACCCCTCCCAGCTCGTACAAGTTCTTCATGCCCTCTGCGTCATCGAACACCAACTCGTCGGGGCGAAAGTACTTGCCTTTTTCTAGGACCAATACTTTATGGCCTTCTCGGGAGAGAGTGTGAGCCGCCACTCCTGCTCCGGAACCAGAACCTATGATCACGACGTCCACAGGGAGGAAGACTTCCAGGCTGCCGGCCAGACCAAGTTCGTGACGCTGGGCCTGGTTTGCTCCCAGTCCGTCCGCATTCACTCCCAGCCCGTCCGCATTCACTCCCAGCCCGTCCGCATTCACTCCCAGCCCCAGCCCCCGTTCCTGGTCCCCAAGCTTCTGCATCTCAAACAAAACCTGCGACGGCTCAAACCCCTCGTAGATCTTCTCGCGCGTCTCGTGCTGAGGATAATCCATGGCTTTGAAATGGACCCCAGGCGCACCGAGCGTGAACGCGGTAAGCGACAAGCGAGAAAAAAGAGAGAACACCTTGTTTTTAAGTTCGAGGGGTGAGTCTCGCCACAGGAGAAAAAGAAGGCGTTTTTCCGCACATGTCATTTCCAGCACCAATTTGGACGACCGTGTGAGCGGAAATGCTAGCGTTCTATTGGAGAGAATCGTCATGACAATATAGAAAAGTTGCGACGACTGACTGGACGATTTGCTGAGGGCGTTGCGGAGAAATTCTCGGACGGCGGGGTAGTCGGAAGGTTTCCGTACTTGCTGACAGTAGTGGTGGAGCTCTGTTTCCAGGAGGTGGGGGACGTAGGGCCGGAGGGTTTCTGGGGAGACCTGCAGGACAAAGCCATCGGCGATGGCGAGGAAGAGATCGAGGTGCTGCTCTTGGATGTCCACGGGAATCCACATCTTTGGCATGCTTTTTAGGATGTCTGTAGTGGTTGCGATTTCGAGGCCTTTTATCAATGCGTCCCCACATTGTCCGGACGCCTGTGAAAAACGCAGCCTGCGGGCGGGGGGGACGGAGATGACTGCATATAGACATTTCGGCACTGCAGTCAATTGTTCAGAGACTGCACATAATTATTATGGTACTGCACACAACCGTATTCCCGGTTCGTGCGTCTCCCACTTGTCTTCTCCTTCCAATCTTCCTACCATCATATATCTACACGGTGGTTCCTGGTGGGTGTTGTCGCATTGAATACGTTCTTGGCCATTACACTTTCTTACTGAACCGCTATGGTGTACCCTTGTGGAGTGCACTTTATGCACCTTTCACATGCACTGTCATATGCACCGGTCACGTGCACGTGTCTTCTGATCGTTCCAACCCATATCACCTCATTCCTGCTTCATCCGTGTATTGGATGATGCACACGGCTGCTGGTCACTGTATAATCATTAGTAACAATCAGCATGCTTTTGGTTCATGTCTCCATACAGGACATAATACCCTTAAAAGTCATTCCTTCATCCCATTCCATCCATAAACCCTTGTTATTTTTTCACCCTGGTTCCTTTTCACACTGGTTCCTTTCTCATTTCTCTTGGTCGGAGTCCCCAAATGCCTCGACCGAAACCTCCGCCTCGGGCCCGCCCACAAGCTCCTCGAACCCCGTGTCCGATCTCTCGAATTTGGCCTCGTACTTCCTCAATGCATACTCGTGCGCTCTCCAGGGCCGAATCTCGAACAAGTTGTCGATTCCGTCCAAAGGAACTCCCTTTGTTTCGGGGTAAACAAACCACACCACAATGGGAAACACAAGCGAGCACGACGCAAAGAGGAAATAGTAGCCGTAGCCGATCCCCGCAAGCGCCTGGCCTGTGAAGTGGCCAATCATGAAGGCCCAGAACCAATTGGAAGATGCATTGATCGATTGCGCTACCGTCCGCACAGATTGCGGGAAGATCTCCGCACAAATAACCCACACCGTTCCGTTCCACGTCATCCCGTAGAAGACCGTCCATATGTAAAGAAGCCCCTGGGCCGTTTTACCTGCGGCGGTGGATCCTGCATCGCCGCTCTCGAGACGTCGGGTGGGGTCTGCTATCTTCACGTATGCTCCAATGTACCATAAACAAAGCGAGCATGGTATGGAGAGGTAGCAAAGGCAGAAACGGCGGCCCAACTTATCCACCAAAAAGAAAATCCAAAACAACGACGCCGCACCTTTCAAAATCCCAAAGATACCCGTCGAAAGGAGCCCTGCGTTGGCGCCCTGAACGCCCAACGACTTGAAGATGGTAGGCGAGTAGTAAGTGATGGCATTGATTCCGAACCCATTTTGCATCATGAACAACGACGTCGATAAGAAAAGCCGATACAAAAGCTTCTTGCTGAAGAAAAGCGCCTTCAAAGGGTCGAAGAACCCTCTTCCTGTCTCGTTAAAATTCTCTTCAATCGACTTGCAGATGTTATCCAACTCATGCACCAGGTAAGGATGGTCTTCATCGATGTTCCGGATAAATGCCAAGTTGCGCCGTGCTTCCTGCAACTTCCCCTTGGCCACGAGGTAACGAGGAGACTCGGGAATGAAGCAGCAGAGCGCCCAGAAAATTCCACTTGGCACCAATTGAATAGCAAACGGAATGAGCCACTGCCTGCGGCCCACTGGCACATTCTGGAGCACTCCATAGTTAATCCAGTACCCAATAATTCCGCCCACTTGCCAAGAGAGCTCCCAGCATCCCACGAGTTTGCCTCTTATGGCAGCAGGGGAGATTTCAGACACATAGATTGGTGCCAACGACGAGCATCCTCCTATACCGAATCCGGTCAACACACGGCCAGCGTAAATAGCCGCTAGGCCGTTCTTGGAGCTCGAAATGAGAGAGATTGCTGCTCCTAAGGTCAACAAAAAGCCCAGGATGATCAAGCCCACTTTTCGCCCGAGAATCTCTCCGACCGGGTAAAACATAAGACACCCAAAGTAGGCACCTGCCTGAAAAACAGAAACAACATTTGCTTCCACAGTTGCTTTGGCTCCTGCAGACATCTTGTCGAGGCCAAACTCGCTTTGGAAAGATGCCAAAGACACGGTTCCTCCAATAAAGCCGGAATCATATCCAATAATCACGGCTGCAGACGCGGCAGTAAGTGCAATTAACACTATCCGGAGGTTGTAGATCGCATCTGGGATATCCACGGCCAAGTTTGGTTTTTCAAGCGAGTCAGCAGATTCGGACTCTGGAATAGGCCGCCGCCAAATACTTCGAAGCATCATCTGGTAGATATATCACGATATTAAATAGGGGTTTTTAGCAAAAGACCAGCTTGCCTATTTTCTGAGTTAATGTATAGGTTCCTGGAACCGAAG
The DNA here is from genome assembly GCA_002374405.1 of Metschnikowia cubensis. Taxonomy (NCBI): domain Eukaryota; kingdom Fungi; phylum Ascomycota; class Pichiomycetes; order Serinales; family Metschnikowiaceae; genus Metschnikowia; species Metschnikowia cubensis. Next base: position 21,881 of record NKZA01000190.1, read on the forward strand.
GCCTTTTATGGTAAAATAGGGTTGGGGCCTAAAAAAAATCTTGTTGTGAAGATTGGAATCTTTACTCGCAGCATAAAAAATGCTCGGCTACTTTCCCTGCTGAGATGTCCTGCGCCTTGACTCATCCATCAGAATACCACCTGCAAAAGAGAGACAAAAAAGCCGCAAATGCTGAAATTGGGTGAAAACACCCGAAAGGATAGAACCTTTCAAGCCAACTTAGTCTGTTATAGAATTGAGTGGATCATGATCTAAGTTCCGAATGGGCGTCCGTGTGTTTCCCGGCGCGATACCGGACCTTGTATACCGGCCGGGTGCAATTGTTGCAAAAAATATCTCTCACGTGATCTCCCGAAGAACATCTTAAGGAGTAGGGGCTTTGGCAATTTCAACAGTCACTAATCTCAGCTACTCCTTATGGTTCGATCACATTGGGGGATTCGTAAGCGAAAGGTGGAGCGGGTGGGGGCGCGATGTGGGGAACTGGTGCGGTCCGGCCTAGCGGGTGCAGGCTATGACTAATTATCTGTGTGCGTTTATATGTACACTCCAGTACCTCCCATCAATAATGAAGTCAGATGGCTTCATTCACGGCAATGCGATCAATTCAAAGATGGCAGTGGCTGAAATTGACTGTTGATTGGAGTATATTTGGCTTTGGAAGCTTTCAGAAATAAGATGGAAGTGAGAGGCCCCCTTTTGCCACTTTGACTTATGAGTACAAGTACGCTTGAAGTAAATTTGAGTTTGACAAGAGTGATCAATTCAACTTTTAATTCATGTAAGTGTAGCGACCGGCCAAGAAGTTTTCTGCAATTCGGCTCACAAATATATTTGTGTTGATATGCAACCTCTATGCCGAGAAATCCGAAATTGTAACGTCACCTTCCAAAAGAATATGGTTTAAACAAGGGCACATCCTTGAAACTATCACTGAGTCACATGACATTATTTCCAGTGCAACCCTGTTCCGAAAAAATTTTAAGTCCGCATTTGGACTCCAAACTTAAATCCTTCGTATCTTAAAGAATACCACACTCCGTGTCTTGCCAATAGGCAATTATAGTTTAGCGGCGGAGGCGTAGAAAAATCACCCTCGAGAAAGTAAATTAAGATTAGGCATCAACTCGAGCAAAATAATTTGAGGAAGGGGAACCAAAGGGGGAGGAACCCACTTTATATACTTTTTCATTTAAAACAAATACGCAGCCATGCGTATCTATTTGCATATTTCTTGACGACAGCCAGACAGAAAATGCAGTAGGTGCGTCGAGATCGCGAGGGTGCATGGCTGCAAATAGGGAAGGCACTGGTGTTTCCCTTGGCTTGCTTGTTCAACAGCAACCCCATACTGACCAAGGGTTTGATCTTTTCAAATTCTGGAATGCCTGTTCACTTCTGTTTCACCTCCAACAGTGCATACTATTTACTTGCTGCAATTCTGTATCAGTAACATTGTGTTTTACGGCTGTATCATTAACTCTCACAGATTGTGCCATGCGACTAGTGCGTGCATCAGGCGACTGCTGTAACCATGTTTCATCGTAGACTGTAGTTTCAAATGCACATATTCTTGGCGGTGTTTCAGACTTACAAACCGCAGCTCTGTTTCAGACGTACGTTGACTTGATTGCTGTTTCAAGAAATGCCGCAAATTTGAATATTTATATGGACATCCCCGCCCCCGTCCATCGATATCAGCCCGTTTAATATTTGCAAACACTACTCTACTATGATTGAACATGGCATTCTTTATACCGGATACTGGTTGAATATTTCAGTCGTCATACTTAGTTTGATATTTTTTGATCTTTAAGAATTGGTCTCCTGAAGATGCTTGGTATGTTACATATTTCCTCTTAATCTGCCCGTTCAGTAAAGCGTGTGAGGTTGTGATTTTGCGACCGGGTTACATTTGTGTGTGAGTATGCGTTGTGGTCATAACATCTGATTATGCACCTCACTTGGGATGTAATAATCGTGTGTGTTTATGTGACATGTGCCACTCTGAAGAGCGTGACTTGTATGCTCATACTATGTCTGATTTTACGCGAAGTCCGAAAACGTGGAGGCCATTTAGCCTGGTCGTAATTTTTGGGCGGCATTGTTGCGAGCCGCATTGTCTCGCGCGCGACATGCTAGCCTACTCATCCCATCACGAGCATGCAATTTCTTCGTGGTTATTCCTCAGACAGTGACGAAGACGACACCGAGAATCACGAGAATTTGGCAGAGGAGTTTGAATTTCCAAAAGCTAAGCGCCCTGCACATAATCCGCCAACCACTCCAAGTTCCTGCAGCCTACCGAACCAGGACATCCCATCGTCAACCTCCACCACATCACAGGCCTTACCCCCTCTTGATCCGAAGTCGTTCGTCACATACTCCGAAGAATACAGCATGAACAAGCATAAAAAATTGGGGGCATTTGTGTACATTCCGTGGCTTCCAAGCAAACAAATGCATAAGAAACTCCGCCAAACCAATGACTTGGGGCTCCAGACGCTTCGGAACACCGTTGCCGACTTTGAAAAGCGCTTCATATGGAACAGCAACTTCTCCAGTAGAGCAGTTTTTCATGGAAAGTTCGGCCATACTAACAAAAATGCCATCAATGCACTCCACACAACGCTATTTCCCAATCTATTCGGGCCTGCCTATTTATTGCCGCAGATCGTCAAGAACCTTGAGCGGGCAACAAAAGCAATTCAAGTTCCGCCAAGCTTAATTTTGAGCAAAGCATCCAAACTCGATGCCTTGTTGGGATCGCGGAAGTTGTGTTTTACCTTAGATCCACAGATCACCCTCTTTCAGCTGCTGAAAACATCAAGCGTGTTCTTGGGCCTCAAAATCAAGAAGTTCGTGAACGATTTGGAGACACCAAGGGAGTTAGTGAAATCAGAATATGGAGACTCAGATCCCAAATCAACTGACTCGAATGAGCTTCCAATGGCGGTAGAAGCTACAGATGAATCGTCCCCAGAATCCCCATCTCCACTGCCAGAACACCAGTACCTCGTGGAGCTCACCCGAGCAATAGGCAACCAAGTCGATCTCTTCAAGTTCAATTACAAATGGTCGCAATTTTCATCCAATCCTCAGATTGCCCATGATAATTCTCTCATGGAGTATCACTTGACTCTTTTAGTGTGTGAACCCAAACCCTTGGCGAAACAGCTTCTGTTATCGGAGCTCAAGCAGATACGTCAGGCACTAAATCAGATTCCAACCAAGGATTTGGAAGGTGCTGCACTCGAAGCCGACCTGATGTTGATCCAAACCAACGACGACATACTACCCATCAAACTTATTTGAGTTCAAAGAGACCAGAAATGGACCATTAATTATCAGTTGCCAAGCAAGCTATTTGAAATATAGGTTGATACGGGGACTGGAAAATTGAGTGCTACACCAGATATGGCAAAGGGAGCTTGTATAAAGGTCTACAATAATATGCAGGTATGGAGACATCATTGAAAGGTTTCATGCTTACAGCATGAAGGTATACAGAATGTGCTCGAAACTGCTGTGAACGAAGTCATGCACGGTATATAACTGGACCAGGAAAGTTGTCTGCGTGAACACGTGATGTGCGCGTCACGTGCCTCATGAACCAGGCGTCGCGGCTTCTAGGGCGCCGGTGTCTTCCTAACCCTACAAGGTCAACATTCAAACCATGTTCCGGAAGAACCAAAAACATGCTGAAAAGCAGATGATAGATATCATCAACTCGCGCAACAATATGAATAAGTGTGGCGAGTGCGGGTCCGATTACCCCACGTGGGCATCGGTCAACCTTGGCATTTTGCTCTGCGGGAGATGTGCAAATTGTCACCGGAAGGTGCTCTCGAGAGACGGGCCTGATGGACGGCCCATCTCATTGGTCAAATCACTCACTTTGGAGACATGGTCCGAGTCACAGCTAGAAAACATGAGGAAAATCGGTAACAGACGCGCCAAGCAACGGTGGAACCCCAAGAAGGTGCCTTTTCCCCACGACGATGACGCTGATTTTTTGATTGAGGAGTACTTGAAGGAGAAGTATGTCGATGGAAAATTCCGTGATGAGAACATTGATGCGTCAGAGTACGGTGGTTCGGACTACCTGAATCAATCTGACTATGACAATAGCCTGTCTCGGCAGTCTTCGGCAGGCAACCGCAACCAAGCGGTGCCGAGATTATCCCACCGGAAGTTGACTACGTTCGAACTGACGCAGTACCGGCTGCAAGCACAGAAGATCCGGGGCTTTGGCTACTCGGACATGGATGCCATTTTGGAGAGTTTGCTATTGGCCAAGGGAGACACTAACTTCGCATTAGACATTTTGGACAACGATGCCAAGGTCAATCCGTCGCTGGAGGAAGTGCCTCCTTCGTTGCCCAGACGGCCAACGCAGTCTAGCGGCTCAGGAGCTTCAGCCGTCGCCTCTGCAGGAAATTCGACAACAGCAACAACGCCAGTAACGAGCTCGGGAAGCGAGTGGTGGAATCAGCCACAGAGTGCAGCCCAGATGGGGCAATATGCAGTTGCAGGAGCAGTTCCAACGGGCCAAGTTCAAGCGGCCGTTCAACCAGGCCAGCCGCAGATCTATCAATACACCGATGCAATCACGGGGCAAGTTTCATATGTGGATGCCAACGGCCAGCAGTATTTGGACCCAAATAACCCGCAGCATCAGCAGCTTTTGATGCAGCAGACTAACCCACAATATTTGCAGCAGCAAGCTACCAAGCTGAATATTTTATCCCTCTATAATCAGCCGCAACAGACAGGACAGACCCAGCAAACAGCACAGCCTCAGATGGGGCAGCCTCAGATGGGGCAGCCTCAGATGGGCATCCAGCAAACGGGGCAACCTCAGATGGGCATCCAGCAAACAGGACAAATGGGCCAGATGCAGATGGGCCAGATGCAGACAGGAGTTCAACCAACCGCACAACAATACGCAGCATCTTCGGGGCAGCCTCAGACAATGCAGCAAACTCAGATGTATGGACAGATGACGGGGCAGCCGCAACAATTTGGGTACCCACTGCAGGCCACTGGATTTGGACAATACAACCAGACGTACCAGCCATTCAGATGAGAGAATAGAACAATGGTCTATCAATAGACACTGGGCTCAAATGATGGTCTAGAGTTCAAATGATGATCTAGAGTTCAAATGATGGTCTGGACTTCAAATGATGATCTAGAGTTCAAATGATGATCTAGAGTTCAAATGATGATCTAGAGTTCAAATGATGATCTAGAGTTCAAATGATGATCTAGAGTTCAAATGATGATCTAGAGTTCAAATGATGATCTAGAGTTCAAATGATGATCTAGAGTTCAAATGATGATCTAGAGTTCAAATGATGATCTAGAGTTCAAATGATGATCTAGAGTTCAAATGATGATCTAGAGTTCAAATGATGATCTAGAGTTCAAATGATGATCTAGAGTTCAAATGATGATCTAGAGTTCAAATGATGATCTAGAGTTCAAATGATGATCTAGAGTTCAAATGATGATCTAGAGTTCAAATGATGATCTAGAGTTCAAATGATGATCTAGAGTTCAAATGATGATCTAGAGTTCAAATGATGATCTAGAGTTCAAATGATGATCTAGAGTTCAAATGATGATCTAGAGTTCAAATGATGATCTAGAGTTCAAATGATGATCTAGAGTTCAAATGATGATCTAGAGTTCAAATGATGATCTAGAGTTCAAATGATGATCTAGAGTTCAAATGATGATCTAGAGTTCAAATGATGATCTAGAGTTCAAATGATGATCTAGAGTTCAAATGATGATCTAGAGTTCAAATGATGATCTAGAGTTCAAATGATGATCTAGAGTTTAAATGGATGTTCATATTTCATCCAAATGAGTCTTTATGCTCGTGGATTATTCATGTGTTCCACAACACTGCCTTCACAATACTGCCTTCACCAAACTTCCAATGCTGTGTCTACAAAACTACCAACCAATCTTCCAATGGCATCTCTACCAATGTTCCAATGGCGTCACTACCAATCTTCCAATGGCATCTCTACCAATCTTCCAATGGCATCTCTACCAAACTTCCAATGGCGTCTCTACCAAACTTCCAATGCTGCCTCCCCGTGCTAAGGTGAAGTCATGGTATTCTAGTTTCATGGTGCTCTATAAAGGTTGAATCTGGATATGTAGTCGACGAACATAATGTAAGCAAGATAGAAGCATGCAGCTTTAGAATACGTCTAGATTATAGAATGTTACTAGTGTTAAGCGTTCGCATAAACTCTAGTATAATCTGGAACTCTTGTGACGTTGGCCTCCGATAACTTTCTCAAGTGTTTCAGTGTAGTTGGCTTACATTCTTCTCTAAACTAGATCCCAGATTGATGCCTTTTTAAACTTGAAAATCCCCAGATATATACATAGCTCTCCTTCGATGGCATTCCTGCATATACTGCGGCTTCATTTTTTTCCCGGAGCCCAAATCGGAACGATCCCGAATCCCGAAGCCAGTCAAAATGGATCTGGTTACCGATTGTCGAAGCCGTTTCTATTCTGGGAATCCCGTCTCGGGTCTTCGACCTCATTTGGTACCGGGGACCAGGCCCATGCGTTATACACAGGATGCAACCCTCGGAACGTCACACGGTGTCATTCATGCCTAGTCATACACTCGTCATGCACACGTCTGGCTTCATCTGCACACCGCATTCTTAAACACACGCCAACCTGGCCATCTACTCAACCCTGTGGTTTTACCCTGTACTATTGTACTGACCATAGTGTCCTGCAGATAGCACCAGTCATAAGTGAAGGCACATGAGCCCTGGTTCCTTATTTCCCCGAGGCCGCTGTCACCCACGTGTTTGTGGTCGTGTGAAGGCTCACGCCAATACAGTGTTTTTCATAACTATTCAAACCAGCGCAATAAAACAATTCAAACCATACTAGCAAATTAAACAAACCAATTATTAAAAGAGTTTTTCACTCCATTCCGTCCGTTTTGACCTGGATTGTATTGCAAGACTCCCAAATCACCCAAAAGTACTGCATATAAGGCAGATACAACATTACATTGAATTCTAATGAAGTTGGTGTGAACTTTTGGTTTGAAAGACTTCGTAAGGAGTACGAAAGATTTTGCTGTATTGGTTTGAATAGTGTCGAAGAATACTGGATAAGGCAAGCCTTCGCATTTAACATTTCAGAATCTTGGATTCATTGAAAGTTGGTGTAAACATTTGGTTTGAAAGACTGTGCGAAGGAATACGAAACACTTTGCTGAGCTGGTTTGAATAGTTTTCAAAAACACTGTATCAGTTTGTTTAATTTTGCTAGTGTGGTTTGAACATTTTGCCGCGCTCATTTGAATAGTTTTACAGTGTTTTCCAAAACTATTCAAACCCGCGCAGCAAAACTATTCAAACTACAGTGTTTTTGAAAACTATTCAAACCAGTGCGATTGTCAACGAGTACCTAGCGTGTACGGAAGCTAGGTACTTCGCGGATATGTTGTACGCAGGACATTGTTGAAGACAATGGGACTGTGCAGACCCTGAACAATGGAGACTGTGCGGACCCTGGCCGAACTGAATGGTATAAGAAGCACTGTGTACCCGTTAGTTAGGACTTCGGTCTTGTAAGGTACAACTTACATATCCCTGTATATTAATATATACTAAAACAAAAGTTGAAAGCGATACACTGTTTTTGAAAACCATTCAAACCAACACAGCAAAATATTTCGTACTTCTTCGCACAATCTTTCAAACCAAATGTTCACACCAACTTTCATTAAAATTCAACATTTTGAAATCTTAATTCTAGAGGATTGCCATAGATGACTACATTTGGGAGTCTTACAGTACCAGTGAAGGGCTAGGACTGACGGAATTGAAGTGTGACGGGTAGGAAACTCTCTAAATTATTGGTTTGTATAATTTGCCAGTGTGGTTTGAATCTTNGGAAACTCTCTAAATTATTGGTTTGTATAATTTGCCAGTGTGGTTTGAATCTTTTTATGGTGCGGGTTTGAATAGTTTCGAATAACACTGTAGAATGTTTCAAACTCGCCCGACAAAATGTTTCGAACCAAGAAGATAGAATGATTCAAACCAGTGCGACAAAACGATTCAAACC
>NKZA01000160.1:0-39121 GCA_002374405.1 Metschnikowia cubensis
CTATACTACTACTACTGTACTATACTACTACTACTGTACTATACTACTACTACTGTACTATACTACTACTACTGTACTATACTACAGTGTTTTTGAAAATTCTTCAAACCCTCACCATAAAACGATTCAAACCACACTAGCAAAATAAGCAAAACAATAACTCAAAAGCTTTCGTACCCCTTCTACTTAAGTTCCATCTATTTTGACCCCTGATTGATATTGCAAGACCCCCAAATGTACTACATATAAGGCAATCCTCCAGATTCAACATCTCAGAATCCTGGATTCCAATGAAAGTTGGTCATGAGCTCTTTAATATGTGAAATATATATTTGACCAGTTGATGTTTTTAAAAACCTTTTTTTACCTTAATTTTTTTTCATTTACCTTTCTCTTTTTCTTATAAGTATCCCTTATTTTCTCCTTATAAACTTATTTTTATAGTCAAATTGTTTCATCTTTTGAGATTGAATCTAATAAAGAACTTAACACATCTAATTTCTTAAATGTTAATCAAAATGTTACGGAATTTATATTATTATTTGATAATAATGATAATTTTTTTATTATTGATATATCTAATAAATTTGTTGAACCTGTTAAAGAATATATTAACAGAGACTCTATTATCATATCCACCTATAATTCTAGGTAAAATATGATCAATTTGTAATTTTTGGTATTCCATTATCTTTAAATTTTATTGGTGAAATCTTATCTTTAACTGGATCTATTAATAGAGCTCCTATTTTAGGTGCTTTAAAGGGAAGTTGGAGCTTAACTTGATAGCTGTTCAGGACGTGTATATTACTAATACACTACTGACTACTACACTACACTACACTACTGAATACACTACCATTACTGAATTCACTACTTACTAATACACTACCATTACTGAATACACTACTTACTAATACACTACTGGATACACTACTGAATACACTACTGGATACACTACTCACTCGGACTAACGATGCTAGTGCTGCTACTACTCCACTATAATTGTATTTGCGTGAATGCCCATTGCGATTGGACACCGGGGAATACCGAGATACCTATAGCACCACAAACAAGATCTAACATACATGCTCCAACTCACATACACTAGTCTGAATAACATTGACAACGGGAAGTTCCACCAAAATGCAGTGATTATAACCACAGTAGCTGTACCAAAGGCCAGCCAAGCCACCAAACTCACTGGTGGAAATAGCCCACTAGCCAAAAATCCGCTTTGTTCCACTCTAGTCAGGTCAGACACTCGGCCTGGCCATCTTCAGTTAAGTTCCCGTTTTATCAAAACAGGCCACATCCAATTTTCCACCAATGTTGACCCGCGTGGAGGCTATGCAGAAAATCTGCTTCTGTTTCAACCGGCTCACTGCAAAAGAAGTACCAATGGTTAAAGTTGCTGACAATGCAGGAGGGACAACGGTTTTAATGATATCCAATGCTCTGAGAATCATGATTCGGGTAGAAAGACCCAAATGAATGAAATTGTAGGCGGAATAAATAAAGCCAATGAAAGATATCATTGTCATGAAGCCAATATGCTTGAAGGAGTCTTCATAGAACTTAAAACCAACTGGTTTAGGAAATGACATGGACCTGACAAGGGATCCCTTGGTTGTATTGAAACCAGTCTTGAGAACCATTGCCATGGCACGTTCATCATTGGTGGACTTCATCTTGAGTGATTTGGTTCCATTGTAGAGAAGAGATCCTGCTAAAGAGAATGCCGTCACAACTAGTCCTGGGCCCAATGTTCGTCTCCCCACTGGTGACACTTTGTTATATTTGCCATGACCATTCAGGCATTTTTTGTCTAGCCTTTTGGAGCGAAGCATGAGCTGTGATTCTTCCATCACAAAGCCAACAAGTCCACGTTTCTGATTGCATGGTCAGTAACATAAACCGGTAACTTCATATTCAGTAATACTGGCAGTAATACTGGCAGTAATACTGCTCAGGAATACTAAACTGCCTAGTAACTTCTTCAGTCACTAACCCTGGCAGTAGGACTGGTCACTAGCCATTAATACTCCATGTCCAACAACTTCATATTCAGAAATACTGGCAGCAATACTGGCAGCAATACTAGCAGAAATACTGGCAGTACTTGCACTGGCAGTACTCTTCAGTATAAACCGGCCAATGATTCCCCAGTCATCCTAAACCAACTTCACCGGTCAGTATCTTTACTGAATCGTAACTTCACTGGTCACTAACCGCGGTCACTGATAACAGTCAGTAACAGCCAGCACTAAAACTGACCAGTACTTTGAAAGCCTTAGGAGTCTCCATCGCCTTCCTCTTCATCAGAATCCACTGCATAGAACTCGTCGACAGCATAGCCTTCGTAGATCTCCGCTTGCTTTCTCTTGATCATGTCGCCTGCATACTGCACCTCCCATAGACTAGCCCCCAATTGGCGAAGAACACGGTCCTGGGCGGCTTGCCACGCCTGGAGCTGTTTTTCCTCATCCATACCCTCCCACGCCGAATACTCGTCTAGAAGACTCTGGAGGGTGACTGCGCCGCTGTATGCAGTCCCCGACATGATTTTCACTGTATGCTTGAGTTCGTGATCACCCGGTGGCCTTCCCAAGGGCGGCCATAGCTTGGGGGGGACGAGTTTGGCCACGAGACTGGGGAAATCGGGGCTGGCTTCGGGGAAAGCGCTTGTATGCAGGCCCCGCAAGATTTCCCCCACGTACCACCGATTGGCGGCGAGTTGGGCCCGGAGAGACAAGTCCCGAGCCCGCCGTCGTTGCCGGTTGCGTTCCTTTACCGATTCTTGGCTGTTGTACCTCTTGGCTGCTTTTTTGCGGGCGTCGGGGGTTCGGCTGGGCGGCGGCGCCGACGCGGCCGAGATTTCCGTTCGCCCCGAAAACCCCCGGTTGTGAAACCGCCGTCGGACGTTCCCCCGGATCTCCTCCACCTGCGCCGCCGGGTGTTCCAACTCACCTTTTTTGCGGTCCAAATGCCGCCCTAGACTGCCCTTGGAGCAGAAGGACTGCTGGCAGAAGCAGCACGTGACCGGGGTCGGCCGGGTCAGAGCGTCCAAATCGGACTCTTTTTGGGTGTTTTTGGTACTGATCGGTTCGGAATCGCCCGTACTATCCATATCTGCCTTTTTTCCGCCCGAAAAAGCGTCACCGGGTGCACTTTTACCATGGTCTTCCATCCCCTAGAAAGAGTACAGGTGTGCTCGACCACCCATGCAGGATGTCCGGGTCCACCACTACACCACTACAGAAATTACACTCAGAAATTACACTCAGAAAGTTTAACTCTATTCATACCTACGCCTTATTTTTCTTTCTTTCGTTCTCTTTCTCTCTCACACTCCCATTTGCATGGTGATGTTCCGGAGCTCGGAAACGTAGACATTCTCAATGGTATCTCCAAGTCCACCCACCACCTTAAGCACCAACTCGTTCAACTCCGCCGACCCAAGAATATCCACGTGCTCGGCAGTCTTGGCTCCTCCCCGAATATCAAACCGGTCCGGCTCGTGCTTGATCTCCACGACCTTGACTTCGATGTTGGCCGGGTTAAAGCGCAGGCCTTTGCGCTGCCACTCGTGGCAAATGCTGTGGGTCATCAACGCCAAGGTTCCGTCTCCATCGCCAAAGTACACGGGGTGGTCGCTTTCCGTGTCGATGACGTACGGGATGCCTGCCTCCGGCCCGCCCTTGCGGTATGTGTAAGCTCTTTCCGTGGGGTTGCCCACTCCGTAAAAGGAGAAGATCTTCATGTCTGGAGCATCGGGGAGGGCCACCTCCAACGGATTGGACCATTTGGCCAGGTCGAGTTCGTTTTTGCGGAGCTCTTCAGCCGTCTTGGCAAATCCATACGAGTAGTTTTCCCGCACCCGCTTGGAGAACCATTCCGGTGACACCTCGAGCAACTTCTCGATGCTCTGCACCACGGTGTAGTCTGTTTCCTGCTCCAAGCCGGTTCCGTTTTCTCCCTCCACACTCGCGCCTCTGTACCGGATGAACTTGCCCACGGTATCGTTTTTGGGGCCTGAGATCTCCACATCCGCATCGCTGGTCAGGAGCGTGTTGCCGGGGTCGTCGGGCGAGCTGGACAAGTCGCCCCAGATCAAATCGCCTCCTTTCGGAATCATGGCCGGAACTCCTCCAAACGTCCGCAACATCTCCACCCGCTCCTTCTTGCTGAAGAACTTCTCCAACCCGTACACCGCAAAGTAGTTGAGCTGCACGGTATCCTTCATTTCGCCCGATAAAAGCGCCGGGATGGCTTTGGGGGTGCCCAAAAGAGAGCCGCTGATGTCAATGAACCCGGCCAAATGGTCGTTACACCACTTCTTGCCTCCATTGCCATAAAGTGGCCCTTCGGCCTCCACCCATTTCATGAAGTAGTAGATCACCTGCAGACCCATGGAGTGGCCCACCAAGTACGACTTCTGGCCCGTGATCCTCTTGGTGGTTTCAATCTGCAACCGCAACTTGGTGAAGTAGCCATCTCTCCGCTCAAGGTCCAAGTACGCCAAGCGCCAGTCGTATCCTGCACTGATCATGTTTTCGGGCCCGTAGCCAATGACGGCCAAGTTCTGTAAGATCTTATTCCAGATCCAGTAACCAGCAACAAAGAAATCAGCAGCGTCGAAACCAGACAGCGCCCGCACCTTGATGTTGGGCGGGTCTAGGCCAGTTTTAGGGTCCAACTTCACGTGTTTCAACCAGCACGCCTTATCCAACACCATTGTCCGCAACATGTAGAACAGCCCCCACAACCGTTTACGGAAATGCGGGAGTGAGGGACATGGGCCTTCATCACTGGTACCCCACGACTCCAACCCCGTGGAAATCACCCCCGGCACCATCACCACGTTATACTTGGAGGTCAAATTCAACTCCTGTTGCATTCTTTTGCCCACGGAAAACGACTCCGCAGACCCTTTCAACTCGTTGCTTTTGGGCTGGTCGGTGCTGTCTAAAATCAGTTGTAATCCTTGAGGAATGGAATCCCGCCAATCCTCCACAAACTCGTTGATGGTGTCGAACCGCATGAGCTTGTCTAGTTCTCCTTTTATATCTTCGGACGACATTGCCGTGATGACAATGGTGGCCACAAGCCCGAGAACAGCTCCGAGGATGAAAGTCACCCGCCGGGAATGATAGAGTTTTTTCTTGAGCTCCTTATCTTTGTGCTGCTTGCGGTGCTTGTGGACCTTGTGCTTGACCCGGATGTGGTCGGAGCCTGCACCTAGCTCAGATTCCTGGGCTTCAATGACGTCATTTTCGTTTTCTTGGTCATTTTCCTTGCCATCTTCTCCGTGGTTACTTTCATTTTGTCCATTGGCGTTTTCGGTTCTTGATCCATTAACATCATTGGCTTTTGCATCACCCACGCTTTCTGTTTCCTTTCTTGGACTGGCGTCTGCCTCCTCCTGCATATTGCGCCCTGCCAAATCCTTGACTGCATCTTTAGCGATCTGTCGCTTTTTCTTGCGGTTCCGAACTTGGTTGCCCATGGTGTTGGAGATGTGAAGATGGAAGATGCTTTAGTTGTGCGACAAGAGTCGATGCTGTGTGCACTACCGGTATCAACGCTCGTACTGCATATAGATCTCACTTGCTCTATCGGGCTATTGTCCAGATCAGGTCAAAATGGGCTTGACTTCGGCATCACTGGGTGGTAGGAGGCTATATTCAGGGTTCCATTAAGCCAGAGAGAATAGGACAGACTGGTCGGAATTAGACGGACTGGACAACTGGGTAGAAGAGATAGACGGGACTGACTAGACAGAACTAAACTGGCGGTGTAGATTGGACAGTACTAGACTGACTAGACAGAATAAGACAAAATTAGATAGACTGGACAGAATTAAACTGGACAGAATTAGACTGGACAGAATTAAACTGGACAGAATTAGACTGGAAAGAATTAAACTGGACAGAATTAAACTGGACAGAATTAGACTGGACAGAATTAAACTGGACAGAATTAAACTGGACAGAATTAAACTGGACAGAATTAAACTGGACAGAATTAAACTGGACAGAATTAGACTGGACAGAATTAAACTGGACAGAATTAGACTGGACAGAATTAAACTGGACTGGGTTGGATAGACTGGCAGGACCTGTATCTGTATCTGTATCTGTGGCAGACTGAGTAGTACCAGAACGAAACAGAAATGGATAGGCCTGAATAGACCATGAAGATTCTAATGTATCAGATAGAGGACCAGATAGTACAGGATCAACAAAGCCAGTACTAGGTCTATCCCCCAATCTCTTAGATCCATGCAACACTGTATTAATGATTCTTAAATGGACCCTGGACATTCCACAACCAGTATCTCCGTGGTTCCAGATCCACCCTTAATCAACAGCTGAAGCGTCAGTCTGCATCAACTCAGTCAAGATTTGGTCAATTGGCTTGAAATCGACTAAAAATCAGCGCTCAATTCAGTAGATTGATCATTTCATCGCATGGTATTAATGACAAAGCCAAAACGTTGAATAATCAAAGGATTGAATTGAATAGTTGATTATTGATCAAGTAGATACTCAAAGCATCAGATGAATGAGTGTTTCTCGAATTTCAATCTGTTTGCGCCACATTGACTGAAGGACACAATTATCGGATCAATTGAGTATCTATCAGCCCATCACCCACCATATCGTCCACCGCCATTAGTAGTCATAATGGCATTGGACCTTCAAAGTACCATTAACCATCAGCTAACAAACAATTGGTAAAAAAGCAAGCTCATTTAATATCCATCATTAGGTATCAACATCAAGTACCAATAAGTAGTCATCAACCAATCAACTGGGCAAAGCATACTGACCATAGATATCCCTCATTAACCTTCAGCTGACCAAAACTAGATCCACCAGTGTGCATACCGGGAGTCAGATGTGAATGTCTGGGCCACATCTTCTGATCTATCCACCACTCAAGAAGCAACAACAGTCAAGTCATGCTATGGCGGCACTCCACTTTGTCAAGTTAAGAGACTCAAGTCACATCAGCCATGAGAATATGGTCTGACAAGTCAAGAGATAATTGAAGATCCATCAACAGCACCCTTAGGAGGCCCAGCTTGTTCTGCAAGTAGTGCAATTTCCAAAGCAGTCAAGGGAGACTCCGACATTGGCTTCACTATCGCAGTACACCACACCGAAAAGAATATCCCTGAGATTCAAATTGATAAGAATCAACCATCAAATAAGCATCAACAATAAGCATCAACAATAAGCATCAACAATAAGCATCAACAATAAGCATCAACAATAAGCGTCAACAATAAGCATCAACTGCATTCTGACCAGATTGATCAAATGATCAACAGCCATCAAGGCCAAATCGATAAGGTGATCGACAAATAGCATCATTGACTGATACTTGGCTGATCCAAGCTCTTGTACCTGTACACATAGAGTGAGCATTTCTTAACAGCAGACTTTGGTTTGAGGGCCATCAACTTTTCTAGCTTCATCTTCTTCTGCATTGCAGCTTGCTCAGCCGCAAAGTCTTTTAAAATGTATGCTTGGAACCTCCCTTTTTCTCTGTGGGATCAATGCCACCCAATAATTTTTCAGACAAAAGGTCAGGTAGCACATGTGTTCGTGGAGTCTTTCCTTTTCGAGTTTTGATGCGGCGCGTTCTTGTTTTATTCTCTCTCTGACTCTCTTGGCCTCTTGCTGCTTTTTTAATTGCAAGTCTCTTTGCTTTCTCTGTTCTGTTTGTTCCTACACTTAGAGAGCGTCCATGGTGAAATCATACTCGATGCCAGGAGTCACGCTTGCAATGAACTTTAGAAAGATCACAAGGTAATGGTCCACGCGGACCAGGTCTTGTCCCGAGCCGTCTTCATTCCCAGAGACTTCCTTGTCGTATACATCTTCTAGGGCAGCTTTCTTCCTGTCAGAAAAGTCCCTGTTTTGATCTGTCTCATTGCTTTGACTATGATTCCTCTTCCGGGCGTGCTCCATAAACACCTTCATCACCGACGCATGCTTGCACGGGTGTATAGACACGGCGGTGGTGTTTTTGGCCATGGGCAAGGCCTCGATCGTGGCGGTCTTGTCCTTGTGGTCGCCCGAAATGTCCTCGTACATCTGAGAAGGCAATAGTGGGATTCCGTTGCCGTTAAACCCCACCAAGTACATCTTGGGCACGCGGTACGATGTGGAGTAGCTGATGTACAAGTCGTACTTGCGGAGGCCCAGCTGGTCGGTGTGGATGTGGGCATAATCGTCGATTTCGTCGCTCAAATTGTCGTCCAGAAGCTCGGCCTCAAGGTCGACGGCGGGAAGATCGTTTCTGGCAGGGTAATCGTTTTCCACGCCAGCTTGGGTGGCGCCTTCCCCAGCGGCTTCAGGGGCCGGGGCTTGACTAAATGAGGGAATCACCTCCATATCGGAATCACAGCCATCATCGCCTTCCCTCAAGCCCCCAACACCAGGTTTGTCCTCGGAAACAAAAGAAGCGTACCGGCGGTACGACGGCACGTGACGCGTGACCAAGTACTGCTTTTCAGGGGGCAAGAACGCTTTTTGGAGGCCCTTGGCACTGGTGCCCCAGCTCCACGTGGGGAATTTCTGCACTAGGTAGTCGCCGGCAACAACAAACTCCTCCGGGGAGAGTTCGCCCGTGGTGAGGAAATTGGACTCGTTGTTGATGGGCGTCAAGTACTCTCTTAGGGAAGATAATCTGCTACGGATGTTCATGGTGTGGTGTTCATGTGTGGCACTGCGTGATAAGCTTAGTGCGATAGACTGCAGGTGGGCCGCGGACATCGGTACACCCTGTAACTACTACTACTGTCTGTTGAACTTGACGCCTGAGTACATGTGAGTGTACTGAATTGGATGAAGGGATCAGCCCATGTGAGTGTACTGCATGCTCAAGATTGTTTAGAGATGAAACAAAGGAAAACCTCGTCCAGTTGTCTGGTCTCGTCTAGACTTTGGCCATTGACTTGCAGAGACAATAGGAGTAGACGGAGGAGGGACAGACGGAGTCTATAAAGACGAGGATCTTATGGTAGGAGGACAGAAATAGAGAATAAGGATCTCGGAGTATAAGATACCGATCCTAATATACATGATTAAGGTGATTACTAAAGTTTCACACTAAAGTGAATAGTTGGAACTTGACCTGATAACTGTTCAGAATACGGGAGTGTATATGATAACTCTCAACAGGTTCAGTTCCTTTGGATTTGTGCCGGTATTGTGCCGGTATTGAGCCGGTATTGTGCCGGTATTGTTCCGGTATTGTGCCGGTATTGTTCCGGTATTGTTCCGGTATTGTTCCGGTATTGTTCCGGTACTGAGCCGGTACTGAGCCTTGACTAATATTACAAGACTCCTTAATTTCTTACCTATCATCAAAATAACATTTCATCACATTGAATTCTGGAAGTTGGTGTGAACATTTGGTTTGAAAGAATGTGCGAAGGAGTACAGTGTTTCTCGAAACAATCAAACCAACACAGCAAAATGTTGGGTACAGTGTTTTTGAAAACTATTCAAACCAGCGATAAAACAATTCAAAAGACACTAGCAAAACAACAAACCAATAACTCAAAAGGTTTCGTGCAAATCAGTTCCTTTCGGTTTGAACCTTGACTAATATTTCAGGACTCCTAGATTTATTACCTATTAGACAGTCATCCAGATTCGACATTTCATCACATTGAATTCTGGAAGTTGGTGTGAACATTTGGTTTAAAAGAATGTGCAAAGGATTGCAAAACATTTTGTCGCTTTGGTTTGAATAGTTTTCAGAAACTGTACTGTTTCACACCAACTTCCAGAATTCAAGATTCTGAAATGTTATTTTGATGATTTTCAAATAGGTAAGAAATTAAGGAGTCTTGCAATATCAATCAAGGGTCAAAATAGATGGAGCTGAACTGCAAGGAGTACGAAACCTTTTGAGTTATTGTTTTGCTTACAGTGCTTTTCATAACTATTCAAACCAGCGAGACAGAATGTTTCAAACTGGCCCGACAAAATGTTTCGAACCAAGAAGATAGAATGATTCAAACCAGTGCCACAAAACAATTCAAACCAATAATTCAAAAGTTTCGAACCCTCCAGGTCAGTTCCGTCCGTTCTAGCCCTTTACTGGTACTGTAAGATTCCCAAATGTAGTCATCTATGGCAATCCTCTAGACTTAAGATTTCAGAACATTGAATTCTGATGAGAGTTGGTGTAAAAAATTACGCCATTTGCTTGAAAGACTGTGCGAAGGGTTACGAAAGTTTTGAATTATTGGTTTGTTTGATTTTGCTATTGTGATTTGAATACTTTTCAAAAACACTGTACAAATCAATAATTTAAAGAGTTTCGTACCCGTGCCACTTCAGTTCCGTCCGTCTTAACCCTTGATGAATATTGCAAGACTCCGAAATCCATTCCATATAAAGCAGTTCTCTAGATTCAACCTTTCAGAATGTTGAATTCTAATGAAAATTGGTGTGCATGTTTGCTTTGAAAGATTGTGCGAAGGGATAAACTTTTTGCTGCGCTGGTTTGAATAGTTTTGAAAAGTACTGATTTGCTAGTGTGGTACAGTGTTTTTTGAAACTATTCAAACCACCGACAAAATGTTTCGTACTCCTTCGCACAGTCTTTCAAACCAAATGTTCACACCAACTTTCAATGAATTCAATGTGATGAAATGTTATTTTGATGATTGTCTTATATGGGGTCATTTTGGAGTCTTGCAATATTCATCAAGGGATAATACGGACGGAACTGAAGTGAAAGGGGTACGAAACTCTTCAAATTATTGGTTTGTATAATTTGCTAGTGTGGTTTGAATCTTTTATTGTGCGGGTTTGAATAGTTTCGAAAAACACTGTAAATATTAAAGACAGTAACCTATTGAATTATTGGCTTGTTTAATTTGGTAATGTGGTTTGAATCTTTTTATCGTGCGGGTTTTACAGTGCTTTTCATAACTATTCAAACTAGCGAGACAGAATGTTTCAAACTCGCCCGACAAAATGTTTCGAACCAAGAAGATAGAATGATTCAAACCAGTGCCACAAAACAATTCAAACCAATAATTCAAAAGTTTCGAACCTTCCAGTTCTGTTCGTTTTAACCCTTCACTGGTACGGCAAGACTCCCAGATGTTGTCAACGAATACCTAGTGTACAGAGGCAAGGTACAGTGTTTTTGAAAACAATTCAAACTAGCGCGATAAAACAATTCAAACGACACTAGCAAATTATACAAACCAATCATTCAAAAGTATCGTACCCCTTCCAATTCAGTTCGTCTCGGTTTTGAGCCTTGACTATATTGAAAGAATCCGAAATTTATTACCTATTAGACAGTCATCCAGATTTACCATTTCAAATAGTGAATTCTAATGAAAGTTGGTGTGAGCGTTTGGTTTGAATCTTATACACTGTAGTTTCGAAAAACACTGTATGGAATTCTAACAAAGGTGTTGTGAAACCATCACGTCATTTGGTTGGAAAGACTGTGTGAAGGGGTACGAAAGTTGTTGATTATTGGATTGTTTAATTTTGATGTGGTAGTTTGAATAGTTGTGAAAAGCAGTGTAATTCAAAAAGTATCGTAGCCCTTCGAGTTCATTTCCTTTCGGTTTTGAGCCGGTACAGTATTCAAACCAGCGCACCAAAACTATTCAAACTAACGCAGCAAAATTAAACAAATCATTGATTCAAATAGCTTCGTACCCACAGACTTTCAAACCATGGCGTAATGGTTTACACCAACTTTAATAAAATTCATTATTCTGAAATCTTATAGCTAGGGGATTGTCTTATATGTAGTACATTTGGAGACATTTGGGAGACATTTGGGAGACATTTGGGAGACATTTGGGGTCATTTGCGGTCATTTGCGGTCATTTAGGAGTCTTTCCATATTCATCAAGGGTTAAGACGGACGGAACTGAAGTGGCACGGGTACGAAACTCTTTAAATTATTGGTTTATATAATTGCTAGTGTAGTTTGAAACTTTCTATCGTGCGGGTTTAAATCATTTCGAAAAATACTGTACTTTTTGAATTATTGGTTTGAACATTTTGCAGGGCACTTTTGAATAATTTTCAAAAACACTGTATGTACTACATTTGGGGTCTTGCCGTACCAGTAAAGGGTTAACACGAACAGAACAGAACTGGAGGGTTCGAAACTTTTGAATTATTGGTTTGAATTGTTTTGTGGCACTGGATTGAAACATTCTGTCGCTTTAGTTTGAATAGTTTTCAAAAACACTGTATTGGGCCGGTTTTGGCAGGTTTTGGGCCGGTTTTGTGCCCTGACGAATATTTCAAAACTCCTGGATTTAATACATACAAGACAATCATCAAATTCAACTCTCATCACATTGAATTCTAATTAAAGTTGGTGTGAAGCATTACTCCATGGTTTGAAAGACTGTGCAAAAGAGTACGAAACTATTCAAACCCGCCATAAGACATTTCAAACCACACTAGCAAATTAAACAAACCATAATTCAAAAGGTTTCGTATTCCTTCTACTTCAGTTCCATCTATGTTGACCCTTGATTGATATTGAAAGACTCCAAAATGACCCAAATGTACGACATATGAGGCAATCATCCAGATTTAACTTTTTAGAATAGTGAATTCCAATGAAACTTTGTGTGAAACATTACCATTTGGGGAGTCCGAAACATTTTGGCTCGTTGGTTTGAATAGTTTCGAAAAACACTGTACAGTATTTTTCATACAGTGTTTTTCATAACATTTCAAATGACCATGGCAAAATGTACAGCCACACTAGTAAATTAAACAAACTGGAGAGTCAAAAGTTTTGTACTTATGACTAAAAAAATGCTAAGGATCAAGGATTTGAAATACGCTGTTTATGTCTTAATTTAATATTTAAAACAGTAACTTTTGAATTCATTTTGTAGTGCGGTTTAAATCTTTTTATCGTGTGGGTTTGAATCGTTTTGAAAAACACTGTAGGGATTACTGATTATAGGGATTACTGATTATAGGGATTACTGATTATAGGTATTACGGATTATTAGGGATTACGGATTATTAGGGATTACGGATTATTAGGGATTACTGATTATTAGGGATTATGGATTATAGAGATCCCACGTGTCACTATGTTTGTCTATTTGTATTTATTCAACGGATAGTACTGCTGTACTGAACAAGACTAAGGCTATGAGAGAGTACAGTGTTTTTCATAACTATTCAAACCCGCACGATAAAGATTCAAACCACACTAACAAATTAAACAAACTGGAGAGTCAAAAGTTTTGTACTTATGACTAAAAAAATCCCAAGGCTCCAGGATTTGAAATACACTGTTTATGTCTTAATTTAATATTCAAAACAGGAACTTTTGAATTATTCGTTTCTTTATTTTGTAGTGTGGTTTGAATCTTTTTATCGTGTGGGTTTGAATAGTTTCGAACACACGGTACGAAACATTTTGCTGTGTTGGTTTGAATGGTATTGAAAAGCACTGTATCGACGCCTTTCACTCCAGTTCCTTTTGGATTTGTGCCGGTATTGAGCCAGTTTTGACCCAGTTTTGACCCAGTTTTGACCCAGTTTTGACCCAGTTTTGAGCTTGACTAATATTACAAGACTCCCAATTTCTTACCTATTAGATAATCATCAGATTTAACATTTCATCACATTGAATTCTGGAAGTTGGTGTGAACATTTGGTTTGAAAGAATGTGCGACGGAGTACCCAACATTTTGCCGTGTTAGTTTGAATGGTTTTCAAAAACACTCTACTTGGAATGTCTCTTTGAAAATCCCCGTACTCTCCCCACGCCTGAGATCGTGCCTGTTGTGGTTTTAATACATTTATGCCTACTAACACTTTGCTCGTTGATGGTACAAGCAATGAAGCGTGGTGGCTTGTGAACCATTCAAACCAACACAACAAAATGTTTCGTACTCCTTCGCACAATCTTTCAAACCAAATGTTCACACCAACTTTCATTAAGATTCAAGATTCTGAAATCTTAATTCTAGAGGATTGCCATAGATGACTACATTTGGGAGTCTTACAGTACCAGTGAAGGGCTAGGACTGACGGAACTGAAGTGTGACTCTAAATTATTGGTTTGAATCTTTTTATCGTGTGGTTTGAATCTTTTTATCGTGTGGTTTGAATTTTTTATCGTGGGGTTTGAACAGTTTCGAAAAACACTGTTACTTTGAGGAAAATTGAGACGCTCCCTAGACAATAGTGACTTCCTACAATATTCGAAAGACCGCAGGCCGCCTGGAAGCATGCGGACGGCGTTTGCAATGGCCATTGTTTCGATCGGAGAGTAGACTTATGACTTTGTATATGCAGGACCTACCAATTGTGGATCGGACAATAATGCTAAGGAATGTTCGAAAAGGGCCACCGATGCAGAGCTGCCAAGACGACAACGTGTCAATTTGGGCATATCCTAGGCTTTTTCTTATGGTCCTGCATTCAGTGCTCTAGTGTAGCACCACTGTGTTTTTGAAAACTATTCAAACCAGCGCAGCAAAATGTTTCGTACTGTTTCGCAAAGTCTTTCAAACCAAATGTTCACAGCAACTTCCAGAATTCAAGATTCTGAAATGATGAATCTGGAGGATTGCTTATATGTAATAAATTTCGAATTCTTGCGATAGTAGTCAACAGTTAAGACGGACGGAATGGAGTGAAAGCGGTATGATACTTTGAATGATTGGTTTGTATAATTTGCTAGTGTGGTTTGAATCTTTTTATCGTGCTAGTTAGAATAATTTTGAAAACCACTGTACGTTACAGGACTATGTTTAGCAGTACGTTACAGGACTATGTGTAGTACTAAGTCACAGGTCTATGTTTAGTAGTACGTTACAGGACTATGTTTAGCAGTACTTTACAGGACTATGTTTAGCAGTACGTTACAGAACTATGTTTAGTAGTACGTTCTATGTATAGTACTAAGTTACAGATCTATGTGTAGTACTAAGTTACAGATCTATGTGTAGTAGAACATTACAGATCTATGTGTAGTAGAACATTACAGATCTATGTGTAGTACTAAGTTACAGATCTATGTGTAGTACTAAGTTACAGATCTATGTGTAGTAGTACGTTACAGATCTATGTGTAGTACTAAGTTACAGATCTATGTGTAGTACTTTACAGATGTATGTGTAGTAGAACATTACAGATCTATGTGTAGTACTTTACAGGTGTTAGAACTCGAACAGCACACTGGGATTTATTAACAAAGTTATATCAGTTGTATATTCGAATACTGTAATATGCCTTAGAGGAATCCCGAATTATATCGGATGCTACGTTCAAATGCCGAGCCAAAGAGATGAAAAAAAATGACCGTCCTCGTGAAACCCCACGTCTCCTGGTGCAGAATTCTGGGATATCAACTTCGAATTTCCTCTCTGAATTCCAGATCAGCCAAGTAGTCTGCGTCGGTCGGAGGGGCGTATTGACCGTCAAAAGTGATGGTTTCCAATACATTAATACCCATTCTTGAAAATGCGTCGGCTGCTTCGTTGCGTGTTCCTGACAAAATCATCAACATCTAGCGCGATCATAAGTAACTTTGACGACCATGATATTGGTCCTCCCATGAACATAATTAGATAAGCAGATCTAGACTGTCTGTGATGACTCCAGACGACGGACTGTCTGGATTGAACTCTTATGAGCCCTGCAGACTCGATGCATCCGTTCCGCTAGACCATTTTGATGCGACGCATGAGGAACCGTGAATAGCTGCTCTATTCCCTGTTTTTCACAGAACTTCACTAGTTGTTCACCCTTAAACTCTCCTCCGTTATCTGACCTCAATTCTGTTGTGAAGTACCGTTTCTGAAACTTCGTTTGATTTTGAAGAATAAACTTCTTTATCCAGAATGTAGCGTCAACTTTCAGTCGGATTGGGATAGCTTCCACATATCTTGTGAAATGATCAACAATAGTTAGGAAATAGTTCGCTTCAACGGAAAATCGTATTGTTCAAGATATCCAAGCCAACGAGCCAAGCGGCCTTGGGTCAGCTTCTTTTGCGTAAAGAGATACGTAAGATTAATGTGGTTTGTTTGAAACTCAAAGTGGCGTCCAAGTAAAAGTGGTCGGAAAAGTTTCAAGCTCTCAATAATGGCCATGAGCTCTTTTTCCATAACAAAATACTTGAGCTGAGCGCCGACGAGTTGTTTGCTGAAGTATGCAACAACTCCGAGTTTACCCTTGTAGAGGTCTATGTGTAGTAGTAGTTCTATGTGTAGTAGTACGTTCTGTGTGTAGTAGTACGTTCTATGTAGAGTACTAAGTTAGAGACCTATGTGTAGTACTAAGTTACAGATCTATGTGTAGTAGTAGTTCTGTGTGTAGTACTAAGTTACAGGTCTATGTATAGTACTAAGTTACAGGTCTATGTATAGTACTAAGTTACAGGTCTATGTGTAGTAGTACGTTCTATGTGTAGTACTAAGTTAGAGATCTATGTGTAGTACTAAGTTACAGACCTATGTGTAGTAGTACGTTCTATGTAGTAGCGAGTACTATAGGTAGATCTACCCACTCCCTCCTTACTCGCCTACTCAGCCTCTGAAGCGATTAGTAGCTCAGATGAAGGAAGACCAAGAAATACAAGTTTTCAAACTATTCAAACCAGCACACAATCAAACAAACCAATGATTCAAAAGTTCGTCCTCCTTCGCGGTCTTCCAAGCCAAATGTTCATACCAACTTTCATCAGTATTCAATATTCTGAAATGCACATCTTACATTTGAGGTCTTTGGGGTCTTTGGGGTTTTTGGGGTCTTTCAATATCGGCAAGGCTCAAAACGGACGGAATGGAGTGAAAGGGGACGATACTTTTAATTATTGGTTTGTTTAATTTAGTGTCTTGTCTCACGGCTTTGAATAATTTAGAAAAACTGTAGACTTAGTACTGAATGTTATACACGAAAGAAGTAGTGCTTTGGGTGTCTACTATAGTCGAGTAGTCTATTCTAGTACTCTACTCTGGTACTCTAGTATTCTATTCTAGTACTCTATTCTAGCACTCTAGTCTAGTACTCTAGTACTCTATTCTAGTACTCTATTCTATTCTAGTACTCTATTCTAGAACTCTAGTATTCTATTCTAGTACTCTAGTACTCTAGTATTCTAGAACTCTAGTAGTTTAGTCTAGTACTCTAGTAGTTTAGTCTAGTACTCTATTCTAGAACTCTAGTAGTCTAGAACTCTAGTAGTTTAGTCTAGTAGTTTAGTAGTCTAGAATAGTAGTCTAGTAGTCTAGAATAATAGTCTAGTACTCTAGTACTCTAGTACTCTAGTACTCTAGTCTAGTAGTTTAGTAGTCTATTCTAGTACTCTAGTAGTTTAGTCTAGTACAGTGTTTTTCGAAATTATTCAAACCAAGGTGGGAAAATGTTTCGTACTCCTTCTCATAGTCTTTCAAACCAAATGCTCACACCAACTTTCATTAGAATTCACTATTTGAAATGTTAAATCTGGAGGGTGCCTTATATGCAGTACATTTGAGGTCATCTGGGAGTCATTCCATATTCATCAAGGGTTAAGACGGATGGAACTGGACTGGAACGATTTAAGTTATTGGTTTATATAATTTGCTAGTGTGGTTTGAATCGTTTTATGGTGCGGGTTTGAATAGTTTCGAAAAACACTGTACTCTAGTATTCTATTCTAGTACTCTAGTATTCTATTCTAGTACTCTAATATTTAAGATTAATATTAAACTTATATTTTTAATAAATTGAGTTCCAGAGTGATATTTATTACCATTTTAAGTACTGTCTTTGTATTCTAATTAATATTTAGTTTATTTGTATTCTTTTCACCTAATACATTAGGTCATCCTGATACTCAAACATTGTTTGAATCTTAGATGAAAAAAGCGATGAAGCATCCATCGTAGTACTCTAGTATTCTATTCTAGTACTCTAGTAGTTTAGTCTAGTACTCTAGTATTCTAGTCTAGTCTTCTAGTACTCTAGTATTCTATTCTAGTACTCTAGTAGTTTAGTCTAGTATTCTAGTACTCTAGTAGTTTAGTCTAGTAGTCTAGTAGTCTAAAATAGTACTCTAGTATTCTACTCTAGTACTCTAGTACTCTAGTAGTCTAGAATAGTAGTTCTAGAATAGTGTTCTAGCAGTCTAGTACTCTAGTACTCTATTCTAGTATTCTAGTCTAGTACTCTATTCTAATAGTCTAGTACTCTATTCTAGTACTCTAGTCTAGTACTCTATTCTAGTCTAGTACTGTAAAATAGTGTTCTTGTTAGTTACAGTGTTTTCATAACTATTCAAATGAGTGTGTCAAAATTTTCAAACCACACTATCAAAATTAAAAAACTGGTGAGTCAAAAAGCTTCGTACTTATGCCTAAAAAATCCTAAGGCTCAAGGATTTGAAATCAGCGGTTTATGTGAAATCTTAATTAAATATTCAAAACAGTAACTTTTGAAATATTGGTTACTTCATTTTGCTAGTGCAGTTTGAATCATTTTATCGTGCTGGTTTGAATAATTTTCAAAAAACTGTACTTGACCTCTTGGAACTCATCTTTATTACTTTTTAATCTATTAAAGAAGTTAAGTATGCAACATTTATTCCATCCAAAGTTATTGTGAAGCCTATGTCCGATCTTAACTTTGGCCATGACAAATTCCGTATCACTGTTCGTCCGTCTGTTCGTCTGTTCGTCTGTTCGTCTGTTCATCTGTTCATCTGTTCGTCCGTCTGTTCGGCAGTCTCGCACTTTGGCAGTCTCGCACTTTGGCATCGGTGGTCCTCTCAATGATTTGAAAACCTCACCTTTGTTCTAGAGGAGAGTTTCCCGTGTCATTTCTCTCGGAGTTATACTGGCCTCTTGAGGAACCATCAACAAATACAAGTTTAGCTAGCGTACGTTAAAGAACATAACAGTTCTAGTATAGTCATATTACCGTATTGTGCATATTGCAGTTCACCTTATTGTGTTGTATGATATTACCGTATTGTGTCTATTGCAGTTCACCTTATTGTGTTGTATGATATTACTGTATTGTGTCTATTGCAGTATTACCTTATTGTGTTCTGGTATAGTCTGGTATAGGGCCTGGTATAGTGGTTTGCTTCCGGTAGTGGTATTAGTTATATGTGTATTAGGCCACAAGCGTATTCTACTAGAGTATGGGGAGAGGGAGAGGGAGAGGGAGAGGGAGAGGGAGGGAGGAGAGGGAGGGAGGAGTGGAGGAGAGAGGAGGACTGAATGGTGGATCCTGCGTGTAGCATATACACGGGTCTCAGAGCATGTGGCACAACATGGGAACCTTCTTTGTTCGGCTGCATGAAGAATATGGGGTACGGTGTTGTTGTGGCGTGCATATAACGCGCCACTGCCCGGATCTCGCATATATCAACACACGAACCTCGTGACGGGGCCAAGCAAGTGAAACGAGGGATGAGAGGGAAATTATGAGCTGAGGACTGCGTGTGGTGACTGCGTGTGGTGACTGCGTGTGGGGACTGGTGGGGGTTTGGGACTGGTGGGGGTTTGGGTCTGGTGTACGGATGTGACGGGTCCCCCCCGGTTTACGTTCCTGCTACGCTACGAGTCCCCGTCAACCATGGTGTGTGCGCCGGTCGAATGTATGGGTGTGCCGGCTCCAGTGGTGGAGTGCCCCCCGGAAATGCAAACCCGCCCCCGGAAAGCGCTTTTAGTGGAAAGCGCTTTTAGTGGAAAGCGAACAGAAAACCGGGGGCAAACCATGCGGGTGGGCCCTGTCTGCAGTGCGCCCACGACTCTTGTCCGTCTTGTCGTAGCATCGTTCCTGATTTGTTGGTATTGTCCCTGGAACCATGCATCCGGGTGTGCCGGTCCTGCACGCAGAAGATGCTTCATGCGCAGCCCAAACACGCTCTTCCCCACGCGTCCTCTCCGCCTCAAACCCAATCTGCCAATAGTAAACCTTGGCATCCGCCCCACGAAAACCCTCTCGTCCCAGCCCCTTTTTTCCCAGGCTCCCCAAGCCACAAGCGGGTCGGTACCGATGCAGAACAGCGTAAGTTGTGTGCAGGATGTAAACAGACACGGTCAGCGCGCGCATGCACGACCGAGATCCAGCAGCCGAAATTCGACTCAGCGCCGGCGCATTGTTTTCTTTTCGTATACTTTAGGCACACACTCCCTCGCACACCCGTACCTCCATGGCTCTACAACAATACCAACGCGCTCCAGGCCTGTTCCACCAGACTCTTCATAACACTCCTGAAACATCCTTGGACTGTCCTTGGAACTCCCCCGGTTTGTGCTTCCCTCCCCCTCGGCCACCATCCTTCCCCTTGCTCTTTCCACCGCCATTGGCCCCTGAATCCCAAGCCCCTCTAACTGTACTCCTACTAGAAGTATAAGTATAAGACGTGACTACTGAGTACCAATCGGACTAAGTGACGGAAGTGAACAGCGAAGTGAATAAACCACATATTTGGAGCAGACTGGACTGAGTGAAACTACTGAAACTACTGAAACTACTGAAACTACTGAAACTACTGAAACTACTGAAACCAGTCTGAAACATATCTGACTGACTGACGTACCTCAGACTGACATACCTGAATCAGAACACATACCTGAAACATACCTGAATCATATCTGAATCATACCTGAGACATACCTGAAACATACCTGAGACATACCTGAATCATACCTGTCATACCTGAATCATACCTGAAACAATCTGGACATTAGATCGGACGGATTATAACCAGATATTACAAACCCACTAATCTACCTTGTGACTGAACAGGTCTCATTGAGCATACTAGAGTGGCTGGATTCACACCAGATCTCATATCATTAGGGATTGAAGTATTCCTTGTATTGCATCTTTATATTAAGTCATTAGATTGATCACATATTGTGCAATCGATTACAGGTTCCAGCAAGATACGCATTGAGGAAACCCTTACATTTGCATTAAGTTCAGAAGTGTTGTTGACTCATTAGGAGACTTTCTGGATATTGATATTGATAATTCTATCTTGGCGGAAGCTACAGAATACCAACACTCCATACTGACTATTCTGACTGAAAGAATTATCATTGAGACAGACCACTGATTGTGTAATACTGACTCACGTTTTTTGTCTACTGACTTAGTTTTTTGTCTACTGACTCACGTTTTTGTCTACTGACTCACGCTTTTTGTCTACTGACTCACACTTTGTCAACTGACTCAGCTTCTTATTTGTCTGCTGACTCACGTTTTTGTCTGCTGACTCACGCTTTTTGTCTACTGACTCAAATACAGTGTCTCCCCTGATGCCAGTTTCATCCACGCCGTCGCGGGTGGCTTTGGCTCCGCTCAATACCAATGTTGCTACGGACTCTCCCGTGCTCAAAACAAGGCTGTTCAATGGCTCGTCGCTCCCATTGACTCCGTCGCTCACCCCCAAGTTCTCCTTGACCAAGCTGGCCACGTCCATCGTGCCCAACAAAACTTCTTATACCAGCGCCCGCAAGTTCGACAGCTTCAGCGACTACAAGATCTCCAACAACCGCAACGTCAAGGCCGATTTGGCTGCCACCAAGTTGAAGCTCCGCTTGCAGTTGGCCTTCTATAAGCTCAAGGTGCAGAAGAAGGCCAGTCATGCGGCCCTGCCTAATATCCGAGTACTGGCGCAGTTCAGGTCCCGAGTGGGCAAGCAGCCGGTGTCTAGACTCGGATCGAGGCTTAACAATCCTAATTTTCCAGGATCACGGCTCGATACCAGCTCCCCAAAAACGAGCTCTCCAAAAACGAGCTCTCCAAGAATAAAGTCTGCCCTTGGAACAGATACAACTCCAGGAAAAACTGAAAATGCTAGTGATAATAGTGGCACCAACATTGTGGGCAACTTCTCCACCGGCGCCAATGTCAACTTGCAAAAGCCTCGACTGGTGAGCAACCCACGGCTCAGTACGGTGGCTGCAAAAAAAACCACGTTGAAGCTTTACCATATCAAGCCACTGTCGGCGTTCCACAATGTGTCACCACGGCTTCCGCTCCATCCTGAAAATTGCACCCAAGGACAAATGCTTAGCCAAACTGCAGGAAGCAGTCAAAACACCAGTCAGATTCTTGTTCAAAGCAGTCAAAACACACAAATCCTTGGCCAAAACAATACAAGTCACATTCTTGGCCAAAGCTTTGAAAACAGACAAAGCCTTGGACACTTGGGCCCGGACAAGGTGCAGGAGCGGCTTCCGTCGGTGCATAGAATCTTAAAGACGCCCATCAAGGCCAGCAGCAAAATGACTGCAGTTTCGGCCAGCGACGAGACCATCGACGAGACTGCAGACGACTCGACGTTGGAGGTTAAAAAGAGAGACGATTTTTTGGGCTCGCTGCCGCTAAGACACAACTTCGGTACGCCCAATAGCTTCTCCGTGGCCAAGTCGTTGTTGCAGCTTGGCCTGGGCTTCTACTAGCCTGTTCCCACCATATGACTCACGACACCATGATTGGTTTCCAATCTATGTAAACTAATCTATAATCTTGTACTGTGTTGTAGGCCATGTTTAGATGAGACGCTGTTGTAGAGTACTGGTATGATGATGATGTTTATATATACTTGGTCACGTGATGTTTCACGTGATTTGGTGTGGATATAAACGGTAGAAGGAAGTCTCCCTTCCCGGTCTCCCCTTCCCGGTCTCCATGCATAGTGCCAATTCTATATTCGATATTTCTTGGTATCACGTGATGAAAGTTCCGTTGCAACAACTGTTAAACCAGTAACTTGTATGTCTGCAGAATAAAATAGGCATAGACATTAGACTTGGACATTTGACTGTCTATGGTCACGAATTTGGTAATGACTTTTGGTCACGAATTTGGTAATGACTTTTGGTTGGTGGAACAAAAGATCGAAGTGACCCAAAGACCAAGAACATGAGCCAGCCAATCACTAGTCTAATTGCTTGTAGTGGTGATTCTCCAAGCCTTCAGCACTCTCAAAGCTTCATGGGTTTCATCGGTTTTGG
Source organism: Metschnikowia cubensis (assembly GCA_002374405.1). Taxonomy (NCBI): domain Eukaryota; kingdom Fungi; phylum Ascomycota; class Pichiomycetes; order Serinales; family Metschnikowiaceae; genus Metschnikowia; species Metschnikowia cubensis. The sequence continues at coordinate 23,015 of NKZA01000160.1, forward strand.
TAATGCAGTGTGTAGCAAACAAACCTAATGCTAAGCCAACGAAGCTCTCGACTCTATGCAGGATAGATGTATCCATACCATCGTCGAAGCCAAGATATTTCGATTTTCAGGTGTGTCGATGTTCAGATTTTCAGATGTTCAGGTGTTCCGATGTTCAGGTCTTTGGATGCTCAGATTTTAGATTCTCAGATTTTAGATTCTCAGATTTTAGATTCTCAGATTTAGATTCTCAGATTCTCAGATGCTCAGATGCTCAGCTTTTCAGGTGCTCTTTCAGCATAGTCGTATTGGTATCGATTCGGAGACATTGTCCAAAATCTTGGGCTTGAGGAGACTTGGGGGTAAAATAAATGGTTGTTGACCAAGGCAATTCTGTCTTCGACTCCAGAAGAGCAGAAGGCTTAGCGGTTTTCTCTGCACAGGTGGAGGTGCAGGCACCACTCCGAACACCCAAACTCCAGACTGAAGTGTAGACTAAAGTGTAGAAGTGTAGAAGTGTGGCCTGAAGTGTAGAAGTGTAGACGTGTCCTCGCCTTTTGTGTCACTTTGCTTTTCGGCGTACTGGCCTCCATACCAAGAACAAAGAGCCTGTCTAGAGGTTTTCTTCATTCTCGTTTCACTTGGACTCGTTAGCTTTGCTTGGTAGTGCTTCCTCGCGAGGGCAACACGGCCTTGACTCGCTCCACGAATTTCGTCAAGAGTCTCAGGGGACTAGACTGTGCACAGATCTTGTTGCCTGTTTCTTCTTCGTGGTCTTGCAAACTGAAGTGTAGACTGAAGTGTAGACTGAAGTGTGCCCTTCCATCTTTGTCTGTTGCCAATCTGAGATGAACCTTACGGAAAGACTCGGTGTAGTCCATAAGACAACACATTCGGTAAGGACTCACATGGCTATAAGTTGATAATCTCCTTGCACACATCGGTCATAAGAGTCTGATTGCGCACTGTACTGAAGAACCGAAGAGATCTTGCCTTAGTGCTTTCCTTCTGTGATGTTGTAAACCATACTGTCCGAGTATAGGCTGAAGTGTAGACTCAAATCGTGGGCTGAAGTGTAGATTGAGCTGTCCCCGGTACACAAATAATATCCTGCCAGCAATAGCTCCCATAGTATTTGGTGACGGAAGAGCAAGGATATGCAGTAAGACCGAAATTATACCGATAGATCCATAGACAACCCTGGACACCATACACTTAGACACCATACCCTTAGATACCCGTAGATACCATACCCTTAGATACCCGTAGACACCATACCCGTAGATACCCATAGATACCATACCCTTAGATACCCGTAGATACCATACCCTTAGATACCCGTAGACACCATACCCGTAGATACCCATAGATACCGTACCCGTAGATACCCATAGATACCATACCCGTAGATACCCGTAATACCCGTAATACCCGTAATACCCGTAGATAACGTAAGATCATTATCACGAGCCCGTGGTAAATCACGGGATCGTGGAGAGCAGCTCGACCACATCACAGACCCTCTTGACATGAGCATTAAATGCATCGTAATTCTCCGAGTGGCCAAAACAAACCACTCCCCGGATCTGGTCAATGTGGGTGCCTGTGGGTAACTTCTTATTGATGATCATCCGGGCCACCACGGCCTCCACGTCCACATTCGACGGGTCGTGTATGAACAAAGATTGGACGCGGGCGAGTGTCACATTGGTATAGTAGCGAGGAAGCTTGCTCAAGTTACTATCCAAGTAATTCTCCGTAAGCAGCACCAGAAAAAGCTCAAAGACACGGCGAAACAGGTAGAACTGCAGCACGTACTGCACAAGAGCACAGAAACTCTCATAGGGAACAAGTCGTTCCTTGTAAGCCATGAACCCCAGTATAGGAGTATCCGCATGGCGCAGCAGCACTTGCTCCAGCACCAAGTACTTGAGCACGCTCTTATCACGGAAGTCGGAGTCGCCCAATAAATAGTACACCAAGACCTTCATCTGCACATTGTCGACGACCGGATTCGAGCCCGCGGCCCCGGCCCCGGCAAGCGCATTGATCTTCTTGGGCACCATATCCATCAACCGCAAGTACTTGGTGTGCGGGGCCAAGAGGAACTGGTAGTCGGTGAGGAGGTCCTGGTACTTGACGCGCAAAACACCCGAAAACGGGTTGGCCGAAGCAGGCGAGAGGAACGCCAACGCCTTGAGATCCTGCAGGCAGTCCGTCTGGGTAAAGTAGAGTTTGATTTCGAGGAGGATGAGGTTGACGGCTGCCTTTCGACCACCGTCTAAACTTCTATCTTCCGCCAGTTCTCCCTCTGTATTTGCCGCTGGGTTTGCCCCTGGATTTCCACAATTTCCCTCTGAATGTCCGCCTGGATCTCCGCCTGGATTTCCACAAGTTCCCCCCGAGTTTCCCCTCACTTCCCCCACTAAACCTTTACCCACTGCTCCCTCTATACGCCCATCAATTTCTCGTTCCCTATTTGGAAATATACTAGGAGAGTCAATCCCCTCCTTGTTTATCCCCGGTTCACTCTGTTGTTTTCCGATTGGATCGCCTTGAGTGAATTCAGACCGGGTTAGGGAATGAAGCTGGGCTAGCACCTGGGGAATAGTTTCTGGTGTTAGCGTGTTGTAAAGACGTTGTGCTGCTATGAGGATATCATCGGGGCCTGCCCTGTGATATGCGTCGTGGACTGCCGTGACAAATTCCATGGAAATTGAGACAGAGTACTGGTGCGTTGGTGGGTTAGTATAGGTAGGTGTATTGGAGTATGTGGGATTTTGTTGTCTGCAGTACTTGATGTTGTCTGCAGTATTATATCTATCTGCAGTAAACAAAAAGAATTCCACTACTCCTTGGGTATGCCCTCTTTCAGCCCAGAAATTGGATGGGGTGTTCTAGAGACTTCTCTGGATAGGATAGGCATGGTTTTTTCTTGTCAGAGCCCAAAATGTATTTTTTAGGCTACTCTCTAGTTTCCTGTTCTCTCCGTTCTTGCCAGTGTGCTTCAAAATATAACGCAGTTGCCTTACAGTTGTCAAAATTTGTGAACCCAAACTTGATAACCCAAAATTAAAGAATCTCTATCTTTGCAAAGCGTGACACTTTCTTGCAGACCACCATATATTTTTATCTTCCAATCCAAGCATAAACGTTGCGCAAAATGGCTCCGCGAATGTACTTGACGTGACTACAGAAGATGGAATACAACCCACTGACCTCACCTGGCCAGTTGATCGTTCGCTATTGCTGGGGGTGATTAGTCCAAATGATCTTTTGAACTTGGTCCAGTATCGTGTCCAGTCTTCAGTCCCAGCAAGATCTTTGATGGTAGCACTGGTCACCAAATGACGATAAGATATCTTGTTCTGTTTGCTCCGGCTTAAAGATCTCGAACCAATGATATCGTCAATGATATCGTCAAACCAATGATATCCTCAAATCAAAGATATCCTCAAACCAATGATATCATCAAACTAACTATCATTGGTTCAATGTCATCAGCCCTTCGTGACATAAGATTCTTTTCTGGCCAAACATGGAAGAATTTTTTACAAGGCCACTAGCTCTTTCATCAGTGACAACCGCAGGGTATCAGAATTCTAATGATATGTCGTATTTATCCAGTCGTCTTTGTTGAAGTTTAACGCTCTTGAGTTCATGATGCGGAACGGTTATGTCTTTGTTCATTTAGCTCTGACTGGACCGGGCCTGGTATTTTCACCGATAAGGTGTTTGAGTATATGAAGCGTATAGTGCAGAGCCAAGAGACCAGCGAGCTCAGGGACGTGATCAACTGGTATCATCACCGACCGCACCAGTAATAAGAAGTCTCTATGGCCATATCTCTCTCCATCTCTCTAATCTGTCTATTCATCTCTCTATCAATCTGTATCAGTTTGTGTCTGTATTTGTATGGGAATTTAGATTGCACTAAGGGGGGATCGCGCTCCTTATATATTCTTTTGGAGTTGCAGCCAACGCTGTCGCCACCAGATATGCGCACTGCGAACCCCCGCACCGAATTGCAACCAACCTAATATAAAAGCGGCTAGTCCCCCCTCATTCCTTGCTGCCTTTTTTTTCTATCCCACTCTATTTCTCTCTCATTCTTTTTTCTACTATTTCCAGGAAACCATTCTTTGAGATTATACTCGTTCTGTGACTCTTATTTATATGAATTCCTTTATAGGACTCTACTTGTTCTTCGACTCTCTACTTTTTCTAGGAATCTCTAGGAATCTCTTTTTCCTATGATTTCTTCTTTCAATAGTTTCCTTTGACTATGGATTCTATATTTGACTTAGTCTACTCCAGTGGTGATCGAGGATACTTGTTATCCAAATAAGATTAGCTTCCTTGAAAGGCGTTTCAGAAGCGCTTAAGAGCGTTGGTGGTTTAGGAATTGGTGACTGACCCTCAGGATTACTAACGAGAATTATAAAACAAAAACCACGGAAAATGCCAAAAACACTATTTGAAGCTATCCTCGAACAACTACTGTTTGTGCTTCTTGAAACCACATCCATCTCGCTCGAGTGGTGTGCGCCCAAGTTTGGACGAACTACTGTGAGGAGCCTGTGATGGCTCTTCAAAAATTGATCGTCCTAGATTGAGCATTCTATCAAGCCAAGAGAGCACTCAAAGCAGCTTGCGAAAAGTCTCCTGGCTAGCCGTCACGGTAGTCGGTGAACCAGCCACTGGCATCAGAGGAGGCCTCACCATGGAGTCCAGCTATACATCCCATCATGGTGGCTCTAGCATCATCATCCTGGGACATGCAGCCAGTGCCTCTTCTGTCACTCTTGTCTGGTTTGCAGAAAGATGCCGACATTTTATAGTGCTCAGACAGGCTCTCAGAGTGATACCACCTTCAGTGTAGACACTGAAAGGAGTATATACGAAAGATTCAGCAGCCACATGGAGTGGAAATAGAAAGAGCAAAGAGAAGCCGGTTTCATGCTTTTTCTGGGACACGGCTACTGGACCCCTTCTGCGCCAGTGTGCAGGACCAATACATGATGGCCGATTTCTTACTGAGGGATCAACGAATATAGTTCTGTTACATCCATGAAAGGCAGGGCCCTGCGTATAGAGGATTCATGAAGCCTTCCAATCATAATAATGGCCATTCCAAACGGAGTTCCAGACCTCCTACAGTCTTCTTTCGAATGTTCTAAGAACAAGTCACCATTTTCTAGTGGAGAGTTTCAATTTGTTTTCTGAAAGATCTTTAAGCCACTCCGGTTCCTCTCTCGAGACCTGAGCCATTTATATAACCATCCACGAGAAAGCTCACCGGTAGCTGGCTGGGTAGAAGGCCTAAAGTATCAGGCAGGGTAGAAGGCCTAAAGTATCAGGCAAAGGGGCTTCATAATACCTGAATCCGTGGAGCACCACCTATGACGGATCTGACAAAGTTGATGTAGTAGTATTGAAGTTGATGTAGTAGTATTGAAGTTGATGTAGTAGTATTGGAATTGGTATGAGTTGGTAACAGTAGCCTACGAGCAAAATATTAGTAGGCATAAATGTATTGAAGCCATACCAAGAACAGTGCTTCTCAACTATTCAAACCCACGCCAAATGTTTCGTAGGCCACAGTGGCCAAAGCAAAGGGGAGATGTTCCAGTGAATTGTAATAAAAGTTGGTATGGATGATGCATCGTACTTTTGGAGTGCAATATAATCAAGGCCACCCGGAATTGGGGGCCAAACACCCGTACACCACGCTACCTCAGCAGAAAAAGGCCCAACGCAAGCGCCGTTTTTTTGATGATACGGAAATAAGGTTGGGTTCCTTGGAATGCTGGAATTCCGGACCCCATGTTGGTGTGTTTGCAGCTGGAAAGGTTGGATAGTGGTCATTTAAAGGGGCCTTGATTTTCGGGTCACGTGACCACAATGAGTTCCGGTCCAAAACCACCATGTCATAAATGCCAAAAAAGCTAATCTGGTAGGGTGGATGTTCTGGAACAGATTCTGTTCTGATTAGCAGAGTTTTGAAAACACGGTATGTACTACATTTGGAGACTTGGAGTCGTGCAGTACCAATCGAGGGTTAAAGAGACGGAACTGAAGTGGAAGGACGAAATTTTGATGGTTGTTTAATTTTCTAGTGTGATTTGAATCGTTTTGAAAACACTGTATACAATGGGTATATAATAGTCTGCATTCTCCAGTCTCAGTCTCCAGTCTCCAGTCTGCATTCTCCAGTCTGCATTCTCCAGTCTGCATTCTCCAGTCTGCATTCTCCAGTCTGCATTCTCCAGTTTCCAGTCTGCAGTCTCCAGTCTCCAGTCTGCATTCTCCAGTTTCCAGTCTGCAGTCTCCAGTCTCCAGTCTCCAGTCTGCAATGTGCCTATAAAAGCTCCATGGCGAGCGAAGAGATCTAACGGTTCTTTTCCTCTCCATAAATATTCCCCAATGCCTGTAAAATAATACCCCTTTGTATCTGCAGCTTATGCAAAATCCCACGATTTCTTAGCGTTCAACAGAAAGCATTGTGAGAAGGAAGCCAGTATTTTTTGCAGTCGCGCGTTCACCGACAGCATTTTCTAAAACTATTCAAACCCGCGCGAAACAAACCAATAATTTAAAGCATTATCTTGAAACTATTCTTTCAAACTATTCTTTCAAACTATTCTTTCAAACTATTTTTTCAAACTATTTTTTCAAGCTATTCTTTCAAACTATTTTTTCAAACTATTCTTTCAAACTATTCTTTCAAACTATTCAAACCACACTAGCTAAACAAACCAAACAGTGTTTTCAAACTATCCAAAGCTTGGCAAATCAAACAAACCACACTAGCAAAATGAAGTACACCAATCATAAAATGTTCGTATGCCTCCGCAGTCTTTCAAAGCAAATGGTAATGTTCACACCAACTTTCATTAGAATCAATGCAGTGTTTTGAAATTATTCAAACCAACACAGCAAAATGTTTGGTACAGTGTTTTTGAAACTATTCAAACCAACACAGCAAAATGCTTGGTACAGAGTTTTTGAAACTATTCAAACCAACACAGCAAAATGCTTGGTACAGTGTTTTCCAAAACTGTTCAAACTACCGTGGCAAAACGATTCAAACGACACTAGCAAATTAAACAAACCAATAATTAAAAGAGTCTCGTACCCCTTCACCCCATTCCGTCCGGTTTGACCTTGATTGATATTTCAAGACTCTTCAATCTATTACACATAAGACAATCATCCAGATTTAGCATTTCATCGCATTGAATTTTGATTAAAGTTGGTGTGAAACATTACCATTTGGTTTGAAAGATTGTGCGAAGGAGTACGAAACATTTTGTCGCTTTGGTTTGACGAGTTTCAAAAAACACTGTATGTACAGTGTTTTTCAAAAAGTTTCAAACCCGCACGATAAAAAGATACAAAGCACACTAGCAAAATTAAACAAACCAATAATTAAAAGAGTTCGTACCCCTTTCACTCCATTCCGTCCATTTTTATCCTTGATTGATATCGGAAGACTCCCAAATGACTCCTAACTAGATTACATATAAGACAATCCTCCAAATTCAACATTTCAGAATATTGAATTCCAATGAAAGTTGGTGTACGTTTGGTTTGAAAGACTGCGAAGGAGTACGAAACATTTTGCCATCTTGGTTTGAATAGTTTTCAAAAACACTGTACGAAACATTTTGCTGTGTTGGTTTGAATGGTTTGAAAAACACTGTACGAAACATTTTGCTGTATTGGTTTGAATGGTTTGAAAAACACTGTATAAGAAGCGCTGGGGACCCGTTACATAGGACTTTGGTCTTGTATGGTACAACTTACATATCCCTGTATGTTAATATATACTAAAACAAAAGTTGGAACAAAAGTTGAAAGTACTAGGGTGCAAGTGCGGGTGTAGTGGACAGTGTAGTGGTAGACGGAAAGCACTGGTGGACAATAGCGAACCCCCTTTAAGCCGAAGTTCCAAGGTGAATTTTCCGGTTAGATCAAGACTGACTAGTTCAATTTGATGGCCACGAAAACAATGTGCGTTGGGATGGAACGGGCACGTACCAAATTAACACCTGGGGCATGATAGTTTTATGTTCCATAGACCACCCAGTACTCTATGTTTTGGTTGATGAGTGAATAGAAATCACCCCTACGCTATAGAAATGCCCAGCATGTAGAAAAGTGGATGACACATGTCTGTGCTAATGTATCTGTTACGTCTGATCTACCAGTGCAGACAATATCCCCATGCATCGTGGTGGCTACAAAATATTTATAAAAGGAGTTTTGGAGTAATTTCAAAGTGGTTTCAGAATAGTTTCAGAATAGTTTCAGAATAGTTTCAGAATAGTTTCAGAATAGTTTCAGAATAGTTTCTGTAGCATCATTCTATTTAAATATCCGATCGGTCGGGTCCTAAGTGGTGGGTGTACGGATGTTTATGGCCAAAGCCCAGGTTTACTAGGATAGTATTATCCAAGTAGTACAGTATGAATTATAAATGTTCGTTTCAGGATTAGGAAGGTGCACGCCGGCGAGAAACAAATTGTGCTTTACAAGCTTATTAAGGCTATACTTACCTTATTCCTCACAATAGAAGATTAATTCCCACAAAATCCTGTGTGAAAAGCTCCAGCAGATCTATATGGAATGGTCGAGAGAGAGAGAGAGAGAGAGAGAGAGAGAGGGAGGCAAACAGACAAATAGACAAACAGACAAACAGACAAATAGACAAACAGACAAACAGACAAACAGACAAATAGACAAATAGACAAATAGACAAATAGACAAACAGACAGACAGACAAACAAACAGACAAACAGACAAACAGACAAACAGACAACAGACAAACAGACAAACAGACAACAGACAGAAAGGTAACTCCTCAAGTTACCTATTGATGGGACTATGAACTTTATACACAATTCTCAAGACACTGTACTCCTTGGATATCGACCCCAGTCATAACATAGCCACAGCTGGAATTGACTCATCTAAACAATACTGTAGGTATATCACAAGTCCACTTGGTATGGCATAGAGTGGTATGGCATAGAGTAGCAAGGCATAGAGTAGCAAGGCATAATGGATGCGTCTACCATACAGGACAGACGGCCAGACAGACAGTATAAATAGCCAGCAACAAATACACTTTTCTTGTTTGTATGGTTTGAATACCGGATGTCATATTCGTATGCCGTGTTCGTGTACTCCGTGTCGTATATCGTAGTCGTATACCATGGAACACCTGCATACACCCACGGCACCAACCGCGTTCTTTTTCGCAGCGTCGTATAAAGCCAGGCCCATATCCTCTCTTTTCCCCAACACAACCACCCTCTCTTTCTGTTCATTCATGCTCTTCAACGTAGTCCCAATTCTCGTCCTAGCCGTGGCGTTCTTCGAGGCGTCGTTCCGCACCTGGCTTCCCCGCCACTACCAGTTCGACCCTCTCCGTTTGCAGCACTTGGTGCAAGAGACATTGGCAGAGAACCCATCCGCCGGCGCCAAGGAGATCATGATCAGCTTGACGCCCCGTCTCCAGAAGGAGTACCCCGGGCTTATCAATGACCTCAACTTTGACGATTGGGTGTATAACAATGCAGGCGGTGCCATGGGCAATATGTTTATTTTGCACGCATCTATTAGTGAGTACCTTATTTTCTTTGGCACTCCGGTGGGAACAGAGGGGCACACGGGCGTGCACTATGCGAACGACTACTTTACGATTTTGACGGGCGAGCAGAAGGCCGGCGCTCCGAACGCCTTGCAACCTGAAGTGTACCTTCCTGGCGACCAGCACCACTTGGTGAAGGGAGAGGTGAAGCAGTACTCCATGCCGAGCCAGGCGTATGCGTTGGAGTTGGCGCAGGGCTGGATTCCCGCCATGTTGCCTTTTGGATTTGTTTCGGTGGTGTCGCTGACCTTGGACATGTACTCGTTCTACCGTACTGCGTTTTTTACGGGCAAGGATATGCTTAGGAACTTGCTTCACGGGAAGTTTTAGTCCATGAATGAAGTCTCCACCATGGTGACCATCTGATGCAGGTTAGTCCATGATGGCCGGTATTCATGATACGCGTGTATTTATTCTGGAGTACGTTGGAGAAGTCAGGAGTCATGTCAGGAGTCATGTCAGGAGTCAGGAGTTAGGTCAGGAGTCAGGTCAGGAGTCAGGAGTCAGGAGTTAGAGGTCAGAAGTCAGAGAAGTATTACTCCAAACAGCATTCTGGCGTACTGTTGGCTGAGTTTATGAGCAGCGCAGACTTCGACAGGTCACTATCAGTCCTGAGAGACTAAAAAGCACATGGTCTAGGATATGGACTAGGACTAATGCAAACCAGAGATACAGCCTCACTGCAGACTGGACCAATCATACTGAAATCCACGAGCAGTCGAACTAAGGTTTCAAATAAACCTCTTCAATTGGAGAAAGCTGACTCTGACCTCTGAGACTTGAGGATGTGGACCCATGGTTCTAGCAGTCTCAAATTTCAAGCTCAAATCAGAGCCATGACGAGGCCTAGATCCGACTCAGCAATCCAACAGGCTTCACAGGCCTACTTCACACTCCTAATGTAAACCAATACCAAGTACGTGCAGTAAACAGTCAACACAATAGGGTGCACGGTACATCTGGGAGTGTTATGGTTTTTATATTGGCAACGCTACAAGATACAGTGTGTTGAAACAAGCTGTATGAAATGTCAATAGGTCCGATGAAGCCAGCCTGGAAAAACCACAAGGAGATTAACCCAAACAAACAGTCCTACCCAGGCCATGGCCTTGATGCCGACTCTGGCTCCGTCTCAAAATGTCCAAAGATCCGTCGCATATCGTGGGCTTGGTATTGGCCTGGCTCTATAAGGAGACTCAAAATGCAGTGCATTGTATTTTGGACTAACCAGTGAAAACAAAGTGAGATTCTCTTGGATACGAAGCCATTTCCAGCACTTGTCGAAGTGAGTGTTGGAGAGTGTCCGTGCTCTATAGCGGTGGGTATGCAATGGGCAAAAAGCCGTCAATGTGATGGAAAAAACCAAAGACCCGCCAGCTGGATCGGGAAGTTCGTTTGCTATGTCTTGCTCTGCGGCCGAGACTGGCCCTTCCCGAAGACCTTTCGTCGGAGGCGTTATGGAAAAACTCGAATTCATCACAGAAAAACCTTTGGACTGCCGTGGACTCGACCGCAAGTCCTTGCCATTGTCACGATGCAGTCCTGGCCACATTGGGGACTGTGCCAGAGGTAAAGGGCAAAATGAGAGGACAATTTTTGCCAAATAGCAACTCAGACACAAACGAAGTGTTCATAAAAAGGTGTTCATGAGAAGCTGACCTGAACGTGCCAAGAGGTATTCAAACCCCAAGTCTCGAAAGAGATTGAGCACAGATCATGGCGCACCTTTGTTGGCTTAAACTGACTGTCTGGGTGTTAATCTTGCTGGGCAGAGAATCTCGAGACGTTGGCCTTAGGGGACGAACGGGCAAGAACGGCAAGAAGCAAGAACGGAAAGAACGGGCCATCAAGAATGCGCCATTATAGGCCTTCATATCGACCCCGTGTCATATCAAACAGCAGGCTCGGACCAATCATGATGCTTACCCTGAACCTGAAGAAGTCGACGAATTCTAAGAAATCTGGGGATATATCATGTACCAGCTCTGTGAACTCGTTATCGCAAAGTTGCCACCACTCAATTCTGAACTGGTTGCAGTCACTTCCAAGGGGTGCTCAAATTACTACGCTTGAGCCATAGAGATTGCGAAATGGTGAAGGAAGCTGAGCCAAATTACAGGTCAACTAACATGAATGCTTGAACTTTGGACCATGACGGTCAAGGACAAAGGATCTAACACCAGGAGAGCTGATTTCGTGACACAGAACCGTGACAGAACCGTGACAGAACCGTGACAGAACCGTGACAGAACCGTGACAGAACCGTGACAGAACCGTGACAGAACCGTGACAGAGTCTGACACAGAGTCGTGACTACCAGTATGGTTGTTGATATACACCTCGACCAATCAGTTTAAGAAATCAATGGCTCCGTATGGCTGAGTTTCTACCATGGTTATCATATGGAGATGAGAAGCCTGAGTCGTACATCGGTCTACTCAAGTCTGTGCAAAGAGGTACACGAATGTGGAGTCTTCTATGCCCACTTGTGCTCTGAAATGAGGTATTAGTCAGAATGAGGCTGGACGGGAGAATTCATGGCCATCGTCATGTCATGTCTAGATTCTGAGGCACCAAGTGGTGACCAAAGAAGGGGTTTCGCCGGTATAGACTTTCTTCTGGACGCAATGTGATTCTTTTGCGTGGTGCCAAGACCTAAATCTACTATAACCAGTGCAATGTTCACTAGGTCCACTCACTAGTTCATGGCTCATGTGATCTGCCATTTTCGAGCTTCGGGACGTGGCTCCCGATTTGGCCTCTGTTTCGGAGGCTGACTCCTTATGATATCCTCTTGGTGGCATCCCGAATAATTACTTCCCGGAAACAGATAGAACTAAGCAGTGAAATAACACTGGTTCAGCTATGGAGAAAGTTTCGTTGGCCTAAAGTTTCGTTGGCCTAAAGTTCCGCTGTCCTCCATAGGCCTTCAGAATCCTGTTCTCCTAGGTGTTCCAGATTTCGTCTGGTAGTCTGTACACTGGACAGGATCATACTGATTGGCGAGTTGGCAGACTATCAAGTCAGCAGTGCTCAGAGGTCTACACCTCGTCACCGTCAGACCCTCTCCCTCAGACCCTTTCCCTCAGACCCTTTCCCTCAGACCCTTTCCCTCAGACCCTTTCCCTCAGACCCTTTCCCTCAGACCCTTTCCCTCAGACCCTTTCCCTCAGACCCTTTCCCTCAGACCCTTTCCCTCAGACCCTTTCCCTCAGACCCTTTCCCTCAGACCCTTTCCCTCAGACCCTTTCCCTCAGACCCTTTCCCTCAGACCCTTTCCCTCAGACCCTTTCCCTCAGACCCTTTCCCTCAGACCCTTTCCCTCAGACCCTTTCCCTCAGACCCTTTCCCTCAGACCCTTTCCCTCAGACCCTTTCCCTCAGACCCTTTCCCTCAGACCCTTTCCCTCAGACCCTTTCCCTCAGACCCTTTCCCTCAGACCCTTTCCCTCAGACCCTTTCCCTCAGACCCTTTCCCTCAGACCCTTTCCCTCAGACCCTTTCCCTCAGACCCTTTCCCTCAGACCCTTTCCCTCAGACCCTTTCCCTCAGACCCTTTCCCTCAGACCCTTTCCCTCAGACCCTTTCCCTCAGACCCTTTCCCTCAGACCCTTTCCCTCAGACCCTTTCCCTCAGACCCTTTCCCTCAGACCCTTTCCCTCAGACCCTTTCCCTCAGACCCTTTCCCTCAGACCCTTTCCCTCAGACCCTTTCCCTCAGACCCTTTCCCTCAGACCCTTTCCCTCAGACCCTTTCCCTCAGACCCTTTCCCTCAGACCCTTTCCCTCAGACCCTTTCCCTCAGACCCTTTCCCTCAGACCTGCTCACGAAGGCAAGAAATAGAGATCCACCTCGAAGCAGTGCGGAGATCCCCTGGCCTTGGACCCATACCTAATCGCACGTGCTGGACCAACAATCAAATGACACGAGTAAAAAGGACCCGACCTCAACTTCCCTGTGTCATCCACATCCAAGGTGATCGGCTCAACTTCAGCACCAAACACCAAGGCATTATGGTCAAATCCTACATACAGTCTCTTGGTGTTCTGGGTGGTATAGGCATGTGCATCTTGGAAGGAGAACTTGGTGGGGCGTTTCAGCGCATCTCCGTGAACAAGCATGGTCTGATCCCGCCAGCGTTCTTCAAGAGGCATTCCGGAAAGCCGCACAAGATTGCCGTTGACTTTTGCAAAAAAAGCCCATGATGTTTTAGGGTGTGCCCAAGCGGCAGCGGCCATGAGTGAGGCCAAAAGGAATTGAGATTTCATGGAGGTGCTGAACTGAGCGTGAATGAGCTCGGTGAATGCGGTTTCTTTTATTACACAAGACTAGTGTCACGTTTTCGGGTGGAATAGTGATCCGTGACCACATGCTGATCACGCATGATTTCTGTACAGGTGATGATCGATTCAGAAGGTTTAGCCTTTGTTCATTGATGCATTCGTTTATTGATGCATTCATTCATTGATGCATTTATTCATTGATGCATTCATCCATCCATTCATCCATCCATTCCCTCATCCTTCCATTCATCCATCCATTCACTCATCCTTCCATTCACTCATTCATCCATTCACTCACTATAAGCCTTGCTGGACTCTTACAATAAGTAAAAGACCCAAGCAGCTGTGGCTGGACTATGCCCTTGACCTATTCAGTATACCGAGAAACACTGCAAAACCATGCTGCAGTGCCACCCTGCATACGGGAATGGAGAGAGGTGCCGTTTCTATTCCGAGGATGCCGTTTCTACAGCAGCCTTGGGTCCTCGTCCCCCGAAAGTATTTTGTATTTCTATACCGGGGTTCTATTGCGAGTGGAACGGCCCGGCAACTTGGTGCACTAACATACTCCACAGCGACTTGAAGCTCCCAAACAATTCAATTAAAAATACACCAGGAGAAAAAGCAAACGGCCTTTGGCAAGCAGTCCATGTGTGTGGAAACACTTTCCAGAAATTAGCATGATATTCCTAGTGGCTTGTTAGAGCCATTATATGCAGGACGTCACATATACAGACTCGAAGTGTACAGTATTTCGAAACGATCAAACCAATGCGGCAAAATGGTTCGTACTCCTTTGCAGTCTTTGAAACCAAATGGTAATGTTTCACACCAACTTGCATTAGAAGTCAATGTGATTGAAAGTTGAAACTGGAGGAGTGTCTTGTATGCAGGACATTTGGAAGTCTTTAGAGTCTTTAGATTTATTTGGGACATTTGGGACATTTGGGATCACTTGGGATCACTTGGCATCATTTGGAGTCTTTCAATATTAATCAAGGCTCAAAACGGACGGAATGGAGGGAAAGGAAATACTTGGTGGTTTCTTTTGCTAGTGTCGTTTGAATCGTTTCATCCAGGGCTTGAATAGTTTTGGAAAACACTGTACCATTAAGAACCAAACAAAACATTGATTGGGTGCAACCCCCGGAATTGGCTGCCAAAACACCCGTGCACCCGGCTACCTCAGCAGAAAAAGGCCCAACGCAAACACCTCTTTTTCCGCTTCTGTGCAGTGAAAAAGAGGTTGGCAGAAATGCTGGAATTCCGGACTCTCCANGCAGTGAAAAAGAGGTTGGCAGAAATGCTGGAATTCCGGACTCTCCAATGCATATTTTGGGAGCTGAAAAGGTCGGCGGTGGCCTTGGAAAGGTGTCCAGATTTTTGTGGTCACGTGACCACCGTTGAGTTCCGGTCTGCTTCTTCCACTAATGCCAAAATCATAAGTTGCCAATTATCAAATCTAACTGATAAACCCGGACATCTCTAGCAGAATACGTGAAGTGTACACTACCAGGACGGAGTGTTCAGAGACGTTTGTTGAAGTGAGCCATTGTGATACGAAGCATTTAAAGTGTTTTTCAGAACTAATCAAGCTGGTGCAATATATTTTGTGTTTCCCTCTACACAGTGTTTTTGAAACGCTTCAAACCAACACGGCAAAATGCTTTGTACTCCTTTGCAGTCTTTCAAAGCAAATGGCAATGTACCAACTTTCATTAGAATTCAATGTTTGAGATGTTAAGCCCACTACTTTGGGAGTCTTTCAGTACCAACCCTGGGTCAAACCCAACGGAATTAAGCATTAAGCAGCGGATCCAATAGTTGAGTGTGAGTTGAATGGAACGGTTGAGTAACGGTTGAGTAACGGTTGAGTAACGGTTGAGTAACGGTTGACTGTGAAAGTCGGGTGAATATGGGTGGATGTGCTCAGTGAGGTGAGTGACAGGTTTGACACACTTGACACTTTGGACAGGCAAAGTGAATGCAAAAATAGTGTGACAAGATTAGTCACTTGAAATGAGAGAATAGTATTAGTCTCAACATCGAATGCCCGTCATTACTCCGGCTTATCCATCCATGTGCGCAACTCATAACATTTCCAAATCCACTATGGAAATAGTGATGAAAGAATTAAATCGTGGCATGGACATCACAAACAAAATACAGCAAGGACTGGCCAATTACG